>JTDE01002848.1:15110-71392 GCA_014338405.1 Paragonimus skrjabini miyazakii | reverse complement strand
ATTATTTCAGGTGAACCCGAAAGAGATTATTTGGTCATGTGAACAGGAATTCAACTCGATCATACCAAGAAACAGTCAACGCTATTGATAATTATTTACCTGAAATGAAGATAAAACAAGTCCTCATGATATGTAGTGTAACTAAACACCGCTAGGAAAAAGGCACTGATTTCAGTAAACTGAAGCATCTGCCTGTCCGAAGCAAGAAACGTGTTTCTGTGTGTATGTATACCAATTTTAGATAGTGGCGCCCTTTTGGCATCCAAATCACTTTTGCAAACCAGCCAGCGAGAAACCGTTTTCCGACTGACAAAATTGGGTGCTTCGATGGGTGCTGGGAGGTCAACGCATACTGGATCATACTGTCGCCGGTTCGAATCTAGCCTAAGCCCTGACTTTTCACGACTGGGTCTCATCTAGAATCATAAATCTGCCAAATAGTATACCGGTATATCAATTTATTATGTTCCTTTATGATGTTTATGGGATTTTGCTGTAAGTCAACCACCGAACGAGATGACGTTCATCGTTATAGAGAATGGCATAAGGCAAAAAATAACCCTTTACAAATTAGATTGAATGCATGAAAATAGCAACTAACCGAATCGAAAGTGAATATTCCGACTTGCTCGTTTCACTTTGACGAACCAAAAAGCTACCAACAGGAGTTGACTTGAGGATTTTTTCGGCATTGGCTCTTGATAAATCGAAATGAAACCATCTAAAATTTGAAAAAATCGAAACCAGTGTGCTTTCATTCACTACACATGGACATTGTGTTGCATGGATTAATGAATTCCGTTCGAACTGTGAGATAATTGAGAAAGCTGCAAGTGGTATAGACACTACACAACCAAACATCAGTAAAGTTAGATAACTACATGGTTCTAACTTACGGTTGAATATCTAGTCGCTCGAAAATGGCAGACGCACTATGATGATGTGGTTGCATTTGTCTACCAACATCCACATTAACGAGATCATGTGTGGAACGACCACTCTTTGAACGTTTCTCTTTTCGGATTTGCCACTGATTTCGAACCACAGGATCGAAGGATTCGGTAGAATAAACAACAGGACGCCGATGATGCCACTGAGCAAGAACAGGCGGCCATTCACCAGTAGCAGCAGTTACTTCAGAAGGCACAGTGTGACTGATACTACGCTGAAAATAAGCCATCGGTAATCCATATTCCAGTTCATCTGCATCACTTTCGCGACTGAGTTGCTTGGACTTCAATTGATCCACCGTTCTATGACTGTGTGAGCGCCCCACACCATGTTTGCTTCGTCTTCGGCGTCCCGAAGACGAACACTGAGATTTATCTATGAACGAATGATGAGTCGACTGAGCCCACGCTGCGTTGGGTGGAAAGAATACCGACTGTGTCATCGAAGGCAGGCTTCCACAGTCTACGCCTTCGGGAGTCTGTGGTCCATCGATGGGCACACGTTGCATAAGATGCGTGGACGGCAGGGCATCCCCACGTGCCATCCTGGGATCAGCCATGTACCGAGCACTGGTATCTGGTAGGCCTGATCCGTGTACTTTATAAACAAGGGAACTGCGATTACCTTCACGCATCTGAGCAACGACCTGTTCTGAAACACAATTGCGCGGACTTGATTTCGCAGCAACAGTACGATAATTGTCCGGTTGGAAGGATCTGTTTTGTTCCGCATCGATAAGCACCGAAGATGACTCTTCGCTGAATAGACCTGATGATGGAGATAGTTTCGTTTTGATCGGAGAAAAGTTGAAAGTAGGACCAGCACTAATCTGTCTTTGAAACAAACTGTTGCCGTTAACCATTGCAAGGTGTTCAGAAGTTTGAGCTTGATCTGAAAATGAGAGAATCGTTATCTGTCAAACCTGCCACTTGAATTCCTATCAGTCAGGATGTACATTTGCGAAGGCTTGTCGATGAATAGACTGCTCAGTGTAACTTGTGTACAATTAAACTAGGTAATTGCAAACTACAGGCCATGGTTGAGCAATAAATGAGGTAAAGAAACATTCACAGAACGAAAATGGAACATTGCATATTTAACGGAATGAAGTGAAAAAATGAACTAGGTCATTCTGTCTATTCAATGCCCAACAGTTTTCGCAACACGATTAATTACCCGTTTACCTCATTGTGGCTACAACAAGAGAAACCACACCAAACTATTTGCTCACCGGAACCAAAACTTCCTGGTTTATTTGCCCAACATGCAATGAACTACCTATGCTCTTGTGTGTGCGTATGGATGCGCACACAACACTAGCCTAGACGGCTGCCGAACCAGTGACCGATGGACATAGGAAAGTAAAAAAAACGAAAAGCTGAGCAACTGAGCCAATTGATTGTTGGGCAGGATGAGGAGAACAAAGTGAGTATGCGCCTTCGCAAAATCGATACATAGCTGGGACGAACGATTTTATTGACAAGCAAAAGAGTTTGGAGAGTAGGATCGTGCCATGTCCAACGGTGCATTTATAGCAATAACACGTTTCACCGTATTCGCGACAATAACACTGACAGTTCCATGTCTACTATCCATATTCACATGAAATCGGAAGATAGCGACATCAATAAAATCCACACATGCGTACACTAACGTGTGGCTAAACAAAAATAAGAATGGGAAGACTGCCTTAACGCTCGGCGCTTTCGGATAAAGTAAGCCGCTTAGGAATCTGCTGGGTTCCGTTAGCAGTCATAAGTGAGTGGACGTGTGGGAAGTCAATAAAGTATCAAGTGCGGCACGTTAAATAAAGTGCTGCAGGCACTGTTCAAGAGTTCCGGCAGGAAAACTACAAACACAAGACACTCAATACGAAATAGTAGCAAACTATTCGTGTTTTGGTAGACCATGTAAAGAGGTACGTTTGAAGTTAATGGAATAGACATTATTACGAGCGGCCACATACACTAAGTTGGACCATATTGGCACTTGAAACACAAACAAACAACACTTGACTCAGTCGTGTAAAAAGCACCGTTCGTTTTATTGTTGTGTCCTACAGCCTCGTTTTTGTTGAGTGCCTAGGGAAAATTAAGAATCCAAGCTCGAAATGAACAAAGTGTGCAACAAAATTTATAACACGGTAATCAAGAACGCCTGAAACAAATGTCCACGATTCACCTCCTAAACAAACTCCGGAACACTAGCAAACGTGAATGCGCAATCAGCTTAATGGGATCGCTGAGGTAAACCTTGGAAATATTTATTTACGAAGTAGACACGAACAAACTCCCTGATAATTTGCAGAAAGCTACAAAATCTCTACCAGCAACCCGTGTTTCATCCAGGTCACTTTATACATAAGAGCCTACTGGCAAGTTACATAGGGGATGTGCGTCACCAAACGTGTGGTTAGTACCAGAATCTATCGCGAGGCATCACGACACTTTACTTGCAGCAGATTAACTCGGGACTACTGATGAGCACTACAGTATTAATTGTTAAAAGCATAGTAAGCAAACTCTGAACAGATCACCCGGAAAATAAAACTCGATTATTCAGTCTTAATAAATCACACTGTCACAGGTTAAAAACCATTTTATCGGAAGGAACAAGTATGCTGGTTTTGTTTTATTACGAAAGGATACCTGTCTCGTTTCAAGAGTATTTTCAATAAGTCAAAATCAACAACAACGGGACGGCTATGAATTGGAATTTCTGACGCCATATTTGAAATACATTTGGAAAATTAACACATGACTGTACAGTACTAAACAGAAATACAACCGTTTAAATTACATTATGACAAATATAACTGGCATGAAACGATAGGAAGTCATTAGAAGGCTAAAGCTGTAACCAAATGCAAATAATTATTGATTAAAAACACTCTAATTCCGACAACGCATTCGGTTAAACGATGTTGCCCACTGAATTGGAGGAACGAATGCCCAGTATAAACTTACTCAAAGCAATCATTTTGGACCTCTGTTGAGCTCTCCACCATTCGGCTTCTGCTGGAGACAGTGGCTGATATTCAAGCAACGTTCTAGGTGTATTATCATGTGTCGGGACCGGCGTTTTGAATGGAGTGCGACCATTCAAGTATGCAACAGGCGTCTGATCATTAGCGCTTTCAGTTCTGCCAGGAGATAGTTGATGATTTAAAGTTTGCAACATATCCATATCTGAAGTGGTACAGTGCCTACGCAAATATCGTTCAGATCGGGATGACAACAGCTCAGCTAGTTTTTGACGACTACACGGTTTGTCTGTCTCCATATTGTTTTGGGATTTGTCTAGAAGACACGTTGGTCTTTGTGCAAGTACCAGCCTACCACCTTTGGTTACTTGGTTGCGTGCGGAAACTGAGGCAGAATTAGTGTCATCCTGTGCTGTGAATTCCACCAGCTTCGACGGTGGGCATGATAAGAGACGGTGTCGGGAACTTTTATGACCAGGTGGAATCCATTGAGGCGTTCCGTCTGAAAAGATAGAAGTCGATAAGGTTACAGTTTCTTGGTTTTTCGTGCTAGTTTCGGAGGTACGCGATACATCCGCGACTTCTTGTGATATATCTCGAGTGCCTAGATTCCAAGGTACAACTGAACGTCCGTCTGCAACGGTACCTGTAGTTGTACTTTCCGGGAAGCTAACATTTCTCTGATAACTTGCTGGATTCATGAGAAACTCTGTTGTTGGACTAGTTTTTATTGTGGTTGGACGATTGATGACCGGTTTTATAACAGAGTGAGTAGTTGACTGTACAGTGGAGATAGGAGGGATATAGGTCTGGGATATTGTGCTCTCGTGTGTGTTTGTGGAGTATCCAGTGAGATTTGGAAATCCGGTCTTTTGATTGTCACGCACATCGATCGTCGGTTGATTCTGGTTAGTCCCACTAGATAAAGAGGTTGACGCATTGTCATCAATGTTGGCAGCCTTCGGTTTGGAGACTGCGACCTTGTAAAAGAGATCAAGATAAAAATCATTTTTTTAGAATGTGAGCAGTTGATAATTTCACCTTCGAAACTAAGCGACGGCTTTAGTTTGAAATTGTTTAAACTATCGAATAAATTGTCATGTGCAAGGGCATTTCGTTTTTATAACAACGGCTAATTTGGGAAAAAACTATGGTACAGAATATGGGAACAAAGTATTAAAGACCAATCTGTCCAATCATGCTTGGAACGATCGAGTGGATAACGAAAACCAAAAGTGTACATCGTAAGAGCGACAACAAATCAACTAAGATCACATGGCTCACGAATGTTGACCAACGAACACTTGTATAAATCAAACGGGTCAGATAAGACCACAAAAATTAGATATTATTACTATGCTCAATACCATCATGTATGCAATATGTATTAATAATACAAAACTGTTAGGGGATGCACTAACGAAATGTTATGTCAAATTAGGCACAAATGCAGATCTTACATGTGTGTCATCATTGTGGCCAAATATCAAAATATTGTAAATGAAAGGTTTACTTTAACGTGGAAACAAATAAGAACATATAAAACTTTACATTGGTTAATTTCACTGGAATTGAACTGAACGAATATAAACAATGAATCTAAAGTTTATATCAAAAATAATTGAACACATATAACGTATTCAGAGGAACCAGTAAAATGTAATTGGGTCCAGTCGAAAACTAGACAAAAAGTGAGCATAGATCAGAAACGGATCAAAATTCACGACAGTTCAGAGAAAGTTGTTTTAAAATGATCACCTGAAACATGATGTTTTGGTACAATTTTCATGAACATTCAAGATTATGTCAAACTATAAAGTGGAATATGTTTTCTTTTCAACGGCCAGTGTACCAGGCGCTAAAAAACATATATCACTGTAACCCATGTGCTAGGGGTAGACTGTCACCAAGCCAAGTTATCAAACAAACAAACATCCAACCAAACATTTTCAATGAAAAGACCTTCGAAGTTACTTAAGTGAATGCTTTAAAATGAGTAAAAAGGATCAAGTTTACACCCAGTATATGATTAACGATAAAGTAGCCTTACCTCTTCCGGAACAGTAGGGGAAGCAGTTGAATTCCCTGATTGTTGTGGTGGCTGTTGTTGCTGCTGTAACGCAGTGGTTGGATCTCGACGGGGAACGGCAGGCGCCAACGGCGGTGACGGAGGCGGTGGCAAAGGTGGAGGCGTAGGCGAAGATACTGAGCGGTTAGAT
Organism: Paragonimus skrjabini miyazakii; assembly: GCA_014338405.1. Taxonomy (NCBI): domain Eukaryota; kingdom Metazoa; phylum Platyhelminthes; class Trematoda; order Plagiorchiida; family Troglotrematidae; genus Paragonimus; species Paragonimus skrjabini miyazakii. The sequence continues at coordinate 65,239 of JTDE01002848.1, read as the reverse complement.
TCAAGAACAGTTTGTGTCTGAAGATTATTTGACGTTAAACGTTGGTATTGATGATGAAAATGGTTGACAGCAGAGGAAGGGGATACTGGTAAAATCGACAATTCCTCAGGCACACTCGAATCGCCCACGCCTTTTCCCTGACATCCCAAGGTCGAATTAGATTCAACAGGTTCATTCTGATACTGTCGTCCGGTAATATTAGGTCGGGTCGATGTATTCAAGGCGACTGTTGGGGAAAATGCTTTCAGGGCAACGGTAGGTATCTGTGAAAAAGTAACAAAATTTATTGACTGAAAAACTATCTCGAAAAGTGGATGATTAAGACGAGTTTATTTTAGACTGTTAAAAGTAAACTGGCAGGTTCATGTGTACCACGTTCTGATAGTTGAAGCATAAATGAGCAAAAAAGCAAGTTATCAAACAGAAACAAATTAATAATCATTCAGATTCATGTTCCCCAAGGTAAGTAACCTCGCATTCATCCGGAGAAGCGGTGATGAACAAGTGGACAGGAAGGGGGTAATATAGAAACATTCGGGATTATGGTGAGTAATTTGGATAATACCACTAACGTGTGAACTACCTAACGTGCGTTGGTTAGTGAAATAGGATCTGTCGATTGACGCGAACGCTGCCCACATAAGCTACTGATGCACTGCTGTGCCCATGAACGCCAACTGAGTTTTGAAAATATGATACTGTTATTTCGGTACTGGAATAATCTGTTTAATGGTGTATAAAAAACAAGAGGGAGGATGTCGCTTACTTGTCAAAATTAAATGGACAGTTTCTCAAAATCAATTTGTATAATGCAAGGAAATTGCGTGCCTCCCCAAAACAGAACAACAGTTGCCTCCACAACATCGTATGGCTGGATGGGCTCCATTAAAACATTCCCATGCGAGTTAACTATACACATGTTAGAGAAGTTAAATATACATCCAAACGTCTAAAATGGAGATATACCGTCCGACTCGTAATCATGCGAACACTAGATTAGCATATCTTGCTTATTTTGCGGATATAATTTTTGTACGTGCACGCAATTAAAAAATATATGTAGTTGCAATCGAGTTACTTTCAGCGTTTGAAACAGTATCCAAATGACCTCAGGAATCGAGATAATTCTGTCTCATAATCATAAAAATACCACAAATCAAAGTGGAGTATGACACCCCAGAGAGAAAAGCCGCTTCCATCTTCGACGCGCTCAGTCATGTTCACGTTACATGGACTCACTGTCATCCAACTACACGCAGCACATGGTCTACGCGTCTTCCGTTTATCGCATGCAAATGATTTTGACTCAAGGAGGGTTCATTTTGTATTGTTGCATGTTTTGAAGAGCACAGCTTGCAGAATTCGAAAGGGGGGCAGCGTTACGACATTCGGTGAGGTGAAATTTGATTGTTGAGGTAGCGTAAAGCGAAATGAGTAATCTAACTTTTCAGTGTAATAATTTTCTGCTGCACCTGATGTGCACGGAATACAGAGGTGGGGTGAGTGCCCGCGTTTGTTGAGTCTATTACAGCCAATGGCATTCGTTCCCATTTATTGGATAAATAGTCGCAAGGATACGGACACTCAATGCACACAACATACCAAAGCTGTCAGATGAGAGTTTGATCACCTGAAGATTCGAAAAAGGATACGCCGAAAGCTTACAAACGGGGGTATAGAACACACTATTTGCAGTTAGCCGAAGATTGGTGGAAACTCCAAAACCTATCATCTATCACAAAACTCGGCGGGTGCCACATGTGAACAGAGAACAGATGAGCGTGAAATGGTAACCTTTTGTATTGAAAACGACCAATTTTGATAGCCTCAGTGAATGGATGCATTCTTGGCGCAATCCAGGAAAGAAGCCTAAATTGCAACACTCGTATCAGTTCAGAGAAGGCTTAGTGATGTTCTGAGGAGTTTTCAAGTTCATCAGCAAATTCACCTTGACCTTCCTGAAAGAAGAATAATGTATGCAATCACACTATTTGTTGCTATTCGTAGAAGCAGCACCAATAAGACACTGAACGCAACAGAATATCAGTTGTCTTATGTTGCATTATTTTGAATGGCACGCTTATTTTCAACCCTTTTGTATTTTGTGTTTCCGGAACGCATATCCAGTGATACTAATGTGGCGTTCAGAAAACCAACGGAAGTAAAGCAAAGAACGTCTTCGAATTATGAACTTTGGAGAAAAATACGTACACAGTGAAGTGTAATTCTACGTACCTCTTTTTGAATGAGGATCGCAAAAGTCAAACCATAATGGTATATCAATTGCTCAACCTATGGAAATTTTCCATTTGTCAACAGGCGAATGTCATGTGGTCGTTTATAGGGTTGTCAACAACGTTTTGGTTACAAAACTGAGACAAATAAATCAGTCACGCTGTACAATACAAATTAGTGCAAGGCATTCTGAGAACAAAAACCTCGTACTAGTGTTACAATGGTGCAATTATCTGTGACTCAAAACAATAAAACCTAACAGAACAACGACGCCTTGTACTGATAATTGCCTTTTGTGTGTCTCAGGAAAGTTGATAAACACATTTTTTCCAATTGCATAAAACTTCCTAAGTCAAAGTACTAGTATAATATGAACTGTGACTGATACCTTGTTCTCTGTTTGCATCTCCAGATCGTAACATATGTGAGTTGTGTGTGACTGAGAAACAAGTTGAACAGGAGAATTAACTTAATTTTATCAGTGTATTCTCTATTGAATTAGGGGTGTGTTACGTATTGTGTAATTTACAATTTGTATTAGTCTATCAGCTACACTTTACAGGATAGTATATTATGTGGACGAAAATGAAGATTAGATTGATCAAGTAAACAAAGTGTATGCACATCCGAAAAAAAGAGGTGTACATACAAAGTGCTCTAAATATCTAGTACACTATGGACTCACTTAATGCACCCTCTGACGTGAAAATACAAATGCACAATGTGAATCACATGCGTGCATAGTTCAGTAATTACAGACTGCCACTATGTTGTAAGGACGATCAGGTTTCTGGTAAGCTTCATTATCACATGTTTCCCAGTAGTAATTTCTGCACGTTTCTGTCTCAAATAATTCACCAAAGAGCCTTAAAACATATTGACATGCGTTTTGTGTAGTTGTGTTGGTTATCAATATGTCAACGATGAATGTGACAATTGCGAGGACAGTTTACACATGAGGCGTACACGGGTGGAATCAATAGGATGTGAAACATTCATTTTGTCCCAAAAGTTCATTAAATCGTTTAGACATGTCTTGGACAACCATACAAATAGCTAAACCTACATATCTATAGCCTTATTCTACAGTACTCTTCAAATCGGCCCATATGGTTCAGACTATGGCCCTATGTTAGACCTGGTAGGCCAGGAGAACCCAGAGGTTCTTAACTGAGTTGAGATCAGAACGGCAATCTGGTCATTCAAAATACCTAATTTCATGAACAACTAACAAAGCTTTCGATGTGTAATGAATGTGCAAGACTGCGTTGTTTTGAAATGGAAGATATGTATACTTTACCCATTTATGATGTAAAAGACACCTCAGCTTTTTGTTAGAAGCTGTCACATTTCGGTCTTCAGCTAGGAGCGCCAGTACATTCAAGTCAATTACTAAAATTGCAATTAGAAAGGTTACTGCGAAGAACAAATTTGTTCTTTTCAACATCATGTCTATCGTAATTTCAGGCAATTGATCAAATGTCCATATACGTAACAATGCACCACAGACATGTCCGAGAAACACAATATGCAATAAACCACAAGTTCCGTTGGTGTTGATTCAGCGAGACCACCTGTGTGACATAAGCAAACAAATTTACTGCAATACACGTTGCACAGTTTTCGTGCACACTCTCACAATAAACGCCTATTTCATTATTTAACACTGGGGTATTTGTTTGATGTGAATAGAATGATTAAGGACTCACATATTTCAGATAATTCACGTCGATTTCCACTCTCTAAACCACTTCTCACTTGCTGTAGAGTTCATTAAAAAACTATGTGCAGTACGGTTTGTTCTTTACGGTAGTAGAGCGGTCTGCTATAAGCTAAGACACGTTTGCACAAATACAGTAACCTCTAGCAGTGTTCAATTATATTCTTGTAGCTTGAAAATACTTGTCCGAGTTTTGGCTCGGATAATACTACTCGCGATTTGAATATCACGTATTGATTGATATACTGGCATGTGAATGACTGACGATAATCACGGTCATGACTATCTTAGAACATATGGTTATGGTTCGATTGAAATGTTCCTGGATTGTGGGAAACAAAACTGTAAAGAACAGATGAACGATTACAGTAATTTTAGAAAAGTTAAATGATTTTCATCTACTTTGATCAATAAAGATTTAGAGCAAAGTTACACGGAACAGTATGTAATAAAACGTATAATATGGAAATTATCTAGAAAAATTGACTATTTCTATAATTTTATTACGTGGTATATGCGAGCAAAACTGTTACCAAACTGAGATATACAGAATGATTTGTACATAAAATAGGTGAATAAGTCAATACAGTACTGTGCATTTTGTATTCGAGGGGTGAAATTGCAAAGAGAATCGTGTTTGTCATATTGAGCGTAAAGGTTCATAAGCCAAATTGAAAGAAGCGAAGGCACTCATAATAAATAACATAGATATAATATTCACTTTTAGCCATCGATAATCAGTTAACAATGCATAAGAAACCGTATAAATCTGACTACCATAGAATACTTACAAGAATTACACAGCCACGATAAAAACCGACTTTCGCCGAATTTATTAAAGGTAGTTTCTAGATTCCAGTGAGTACACAGAGAACAGGTGTTCGTTTAATACAATGTATAAGTTGTTCAGTTCCCCGAATCATAAAAAAACCATGTGGACCTTTCTGTACTTTACTGCGATTATTCTTTTAGACAGTGGTTTTAGTATACTGCACCTCTTCAAAAACTTTTTGCAGGAAACCACTAGATAGCAAGTTGGGCGTAATTGGGCCTAGTTCCTTCGAGTAATTGCCTTGTGCACAGAATCACATCGATAGAGCACTCGATTGTGTTTGACTGGTGTGAAGCTATTGGAATTCGGCCAGAAAGTAGATAGGTAATCGTTCGTCTTGAAATTGTACGTGGAAACCAATTTAAAACAACAAGCACAGCGTTCGACTAGATTATTTGGTTAATGTTTACAGTGGCCGAGTATTAGAGTGCCACCACAAAAGTAACTGTAATACGATAACCTTGCGACGTTTATAACCAACTTTGCGTGGCCCATAGTATGATAAAATCAGATTACATGGGTCCCAGGGAGCTTACCGTAGGTTTTTCATTTAGAAATGTTGTTAGTGAATCGCTATACTCTGTAAACGCTTAGTAACTGCTTAGAAACGCCGGCCATGTGAAGTTACTGATAAGATATATGAGCCAGTTGAAACGGATCACATTATTTTGCCTCTTCCGATAGATATTTTCAGGGAAATCTTATTGATGTGTGCTGAAAATGTCAGCGTTCAAATTCAAAATCACTAAAAATAAAGTGCCGCTGAACTTTGTGAACTCGATTGGACCCGGACAATAACAATAACCTCACTAAGAGGAGATCAACCCTTCGATGCCACCTCACATTGCATTTCTTAATTAACACATAACTGAGAAGAGACAAATAGAGGTGGAATCCGGTGTTTTTTGATCATCACAACGAAGTATCTTTTGTACAAACTGATGCAGACGTCAGTAGCTGAAGCATGACAGTGCCAATAACACAAGCAAAGAACCAATGTTCGCAGTCAATGAACACGTTCTGACCTGTGATCATGTTACTAATACGATGAGTGTTTCAGAATCAGATCGCGTCACTCTAACCTACAATTTATGCACAAACGACTGCAAGCAGTCGACTCAAGCTGATACCATTTGTTCAAGAACAGTAGTTGGTGAATTTGCCTCTGTGTTGGGCTTACTGACTTTTCCTAACGAACTGAAAGATTACGCACGCCATTTAGCTCGTTGACATACAGGTTTTGTTACCGTAACTGTGATACCGATGAGTCAAAACAGTGATTGCACTCACCACGCTTCACGCTCCAACTGCTCTGTTCAAACCCATAAGCAGTCAACGATAATGTTGTTGAACAGTTAGTAAGACCACTATGTTCACTGAATGACTATCTACTAAGATAGTTGGAGCGAGACGAATGTTGTTATCGAGGCAAAAATACTTTAATAATGAAAATTAGTTTCAGATTACGGAACAAGCTTCTCAGTTGTAGTGTCTACAAAATACAGACACTTGTGTAGTTGGTACACACTGTGAACCATGTGAAAGCTATAACAGTGGAACGAAATTTGGTTCATAAACAGACAGACAACAGGGGAACACATCGCAAAATGTGATTGGTTCACTATTCGTTATTACCGGCATGGCAAGAACGCATATTACGGAACGATAACATTTCATTCAGACAATCAGCCGCATACAAGAAACAAGTTCTTTCAATGCAACAGGCTAACGAATAACAGGCAAACGAGTCAACCCATCAAAATAACTTGGCCATCTCCAGCTAAAACAAATATTTTTTTCCGCGGATAACACTGACGGATGCTGTCTGACTGACTAGCCGAACTGAACTGCCCGGCTAGCATCACGTAATAACGCAAGTGGATGTCAAGCAATCGATGGAGTCTGGTCCCAACCATTGGTCTGCATGTCCACTTATTACGATATAACTAACTAAAATCTATAAGAATGGAAACACACCTACACCAATACAGAAAAGATTCTTATAACTGATGCTCCACAAACACCTGTTATAGCCAAAGGTGAATTGCATGTACACGAATCAACTTTATAAACTAACACTTCAAATCAGATTTTTCACTTATACAAGTGATTTAAGTCACGAAAAAACTCTGGTGTTCAATACAAATATAGTTTTAAAACAATCCAACTTTAGTTTAACCTAAACATAATAGCTTGAAAGTTGTTACTCAAATGGAAAGCAGGCAAATTAAAACAATAAATGTAATGCAGCAATGAAGAACTGAACTCAGTGACCGAAATCGGATAGATCGACTAAACTTATAACAAAGATACATAGTCCATATAACTTGATACACTAAAATACAAATCAGACTGACTAGTCCCTAGGTTATATGTTCATGCAATTGTGAACGCATAACTTACCACAGTAAGTCACATAGAAGTGATAATTCAGAATATGTGCGTACAAATTGACATCGGTATGACACATTTCGATAAGAAATGGACCGGTTTGTCGTGTATTTGGAATTGGTTATTTTTTAACACATAGCAATAGCGGATAAGTTTGGAACCATATCAGAATAAGTGTAGAACGAGCAAAGTCAACATGGGATTCATCTTCACATGTCAGGAAATAAGGTCAGAAGGACAATAGTGGGTAGCAGTTCGTTTTATTTCCCTTTTCTCTGTGGGTACAGATAGACAAGTCCGCATCACATATAGAATTCGACACAACGGGTCGAACATAGTACGGTCGACTGTGATACAGACATGTAAGCTATCGGAGCCTGAAATGGCGGTCTCTTTATCATCGCTTAGGAAATTCGAAAAGCACATAAAGCAGGTGAAGGTAGAAATGAGAATCAGAACAATACAGTAAAAGTTGAGCTTTTCCAATGATAAAAAGGCTAGATAGAGTTGAGTCCGCATTTTTACCACCTGCTAAACTAATTGGCCCTGACGATATTTATAATGTTCCATTGATTGCCAACGATAGTCTAGAGATATGCAAAAAATGATCTAACTAGGGAAAGATCTTTACCCTTTGGTGAATTAAACAACGAAAATTAATACGTTGATCTGAGTGAGTAAAACGTTAAAAAAATATATCACTGTCGAAAGTATTGCGAGAGCTTAACATGGCACTGTTCAGCCATTAAACTGAAACTTATCCATTAGGTAGCTATGGAGAAATTAAGTGTCGCGCAAAACGAATACTCACGTATTATTAACAGTATAAATCACAGGACTGATTGAGAGAAAACATCATTCTGATGAGTAACTAAATTCGGAAACAAATCCCTGTCCGCAGATGAACTGATATAAAAATGTCTAAACTAAGGAACATCAAATAATTATAGTGAGAAACTTCCGGTGTTTTATCCCTAGTGTTTTTCAGCTCCTAGGGTTATTTGGAGGTATAGAGAGGGCTATAGAAAGTCAAAGGAGAGAACAAGTATACCTGCGTTGAATTTGTACTCACACTTTCCAAGTGAGCTCGGCAATGCCGTTGAAAAAGTTGCTCAGATGCAGTGGAGATAGTGGGTAGAGGGAATGAAGAAGCTTGCGATGATATCAAATGGGATTCTGTTGTGCTCGTGGAAGAAATCGTGCTGCTGATTTGATCAAAAATGAAACCTTTCAGTTCTGCAGCAGTATTTGAAGGGGGGATGACAGCCGGGTTAACAAGAAATTGCGTTCGCTTGTCATTCGAATCGATAGATTTTCTATCCGTTGTTGGTTTCGTTGTGGGTGATGAAGAGATACTAGAATTGGGTGGGGAATTTTCATAGAAAGCCGCACCATCGGGAGGACATCGAGGGGACCAACAAAACTTGTCCTGCTGCTCACATTTTGGTTCACTTAGTTCGGCTTGATTGAATCGATCTGGATTACGCTCATCCAGCTCCGGAGGTGGAAACGATTCATGGATCGGACCATCAGGATTCAACTGATTTGAAGTAGGCAGTTGAGCACTAGCATCAAGAGTAGGGGGGGTTGTGTCTTGCTGAACCGTACGTATTCGATTTCGCTCCAGTACAGGGAGTTCCATCGGAAGATTAACATAAAGGTGACCTCGTTTACCTACAAACGATTCAAGATAACAGGATAGATATGATATAAACCTAAGCACTAAAAAATAGACATTTTGAAGCAAGGAATGTTAATGAAAACGTGTTGTTTTAGTAACTATAATATTACTGAATTGAAACATCAACCAAAATCGCATTGCAAATTTTAATAAATAACAGCATGTCTGGACACCTGGGACCTCGCTGATGAGAATGTTTCCCGTTTTTATTGATGATGTTATCCTCGGCTCCCTATGATTTGCATCTGAATCTTAACCAAACAAAAGTTAAGTTTCCGCAAAAACTTTCACGTCCCATGCAACTATGTCAACCACATAATTGGTTTCTGACAACAGGGTTAAAAATAAACGCTTTCTTTTTTATTCTGGTTTGATTATTTAAGAGCGTGTGCTTGTGGTGTGCCGAACTGCAGAAGACTACTATACTTCTTCTGGTAATTACTAATAACTGAGGTAAGAGATCTGTTTGTATTAGATCAAGACGAAAGGAATTAATTTTACACACGCTTATCAGTTGCAGAGATGTGAATGAAAAACGGGAAACTCGGATATAGACGCGTCACACTCATGGCTGAACTGAAGGCAGTGAAAATTAACCGTCTGTGTTTTAGTTCGTAACACCACCCAACAGTCGTTCCGTAAGTTCAAACTTGTTCTTCGTGAGCGCTTAATAGAGCTGGAAGCGATAATGCCTTGTACAATCCGTGTCTGGTGAGTGTTTTACGATAGGAGATGTGATCCCTAGCGGTTGACGAGTGCCGTCTATTACAAGATACTCTTATTCAACCACTGTGACGTATGGCAGTAATACAAGGTTTGAGCACTGTATATTTTCAACTGACTCAAATACCTCTGTAACTGAGAAAAAAGCTGACAAGTATGAAACGGCCGGTAGTTGGTTGTTAATGAATAGATTCGACCTAGTAAACTTCAGTATGTTCTATAAAACCGCGAGTTAATATCGTGCAAACTATCTTGTCGAACATATAAAACAAGGTCACCATAGGCTTTGCCTACCTGTTAATTTAGTCAATAAACAACAACAATAAAGGAGAAAGAATTTTTGTTTCATTCGTCAGTATGCTTAAAAATGTTTCATGCAATACGTCACTGTTTTGTACAGCCCTTCTTAAAATAAAACGAAGTAACAAAAACCGAACACCAACCTTAATGATTTTGGAATGGTTCGGTAGGAATTTAAAAACAAAATTCACGTGAGAATCCCCGTATGATCAGACGGAACAACGAACACAGACGCTAATCAACCTACAAGTACTGGTGCATACAAACAAAGTCCGAGAAGCGTCATTTATCATGCACTGAAAACTCTGTTAAGCACATATACAACATTTCAAATAGACGCTCATTCAGGCTAAAGATAAATTATCCAACTAATGAGCTCGAGCGCAGGTTAACGAATGTGCCGTGGTTTTCATTGCTGCAGCACATGTGTACAGGATGATCAAGGGGGAGGAAGATATAAGAGTACATGAGAAATGACAACGACCTGAATGATAAATGTATACTGAGCTACTAATCGACAAAGTGACAGCTAAGGAGGCCGAGCATAAATAGTATGTGTATGCATGCATGTAACAAGAGTTCAGCGTATGAACGTCATCGTCGGTGATTTAATAAGTTATACAAGTAAACATCTGTGAAAGTTCGGAACTAGTACAATAAGCTTAAAAATGCGATCCTAAATACAGAACGAGTCCGCGGAGATAAACTGTAAATTGTTAAAGCATCGATCGTATTTACATTAGCTAAACAATAAATTTGCACAGGATCAGCAAACAAGCATCCGTAGGACTGGATAATGTTACTGGGCACTTTGAAATGGGCTGAAAACAGTCATTTCTTAAGAGACTAACAGACTCCCTATGACATTAGTGTACGGAATCATGAAACAAACGTGGATTTCAAACAAAAAGCAGTCACATCTGAACTTATTCAAAAATTAGGGACATTGTGCAACAAGAAAGTAGAGTGGTTAAAAAATAGCGGTAAAAATGACACTGTTTTACACACGCACAGGAAAACAAATAAAACCAAAACCAAAAAAATAAAAAGTCCGACTGTCAACGAATTTTGTAACGCGGCGAAAGACGCACGGAACGTTGTCTCCTTTGTATGACAAAAAGATTCGGAGGAACGGCATGTCAATAAACGTTGTAATCAATTAGTGCATAGAATCTGCAAGTGAAAACGTTTATATGACGCAGACGCTTACTCGATGAAAAGAACGCCTGGGGCACAAGTTGAGAAAATAAGAGAAATGTACAGCCAGAAGTGACCTAAGACTATTTTATGTATTTATGTTATGAAAACATTGAAGCAGCTGATCAAATGCGACGGCGCCAAACCAATCTAAATAGTCTGCGTCACATCCTCGAACCTGATGTCTCCAGGCGGATTGTGTATACACGAAAGTGAATTTTTATTGCTCCGCATCTTATCCTGGCTAGTAATGGAACCATACTGTCCGTAGTTTCGGACACTAGTAGACGACGACGCCATCAAACAGACTGTAATATGAATACTGTCTATTCAAGCTGAACAATACACTTTGCAAGTGAAAATTACACCCGACAACATTGAATTCACAAAGAAAGGTAAACGAACAGAAATGATAAAATATCACCGGAAACGCATTAGAAAAACAATACAAGAGATAGTTTACATGTAAGTGAAAAAGAGAATGATCAAGAATGTATCATTCACGATGAGAACGCTAAGTATTTGTTGAACCTGCATGTGGTAAGGGAACCTTCGGCAAAAGATGAGACAAACAAAATGGAGCAAACAGAGTTTTCTGGAGAAACAAATACAACATAGTAATTCGAAAAGAACAGTGTATGCTTCTTGAACCCAAACCAAACCATAAAAATGAGTCATGAGTGGGTAAATGCTGATTCAACAAAAAACAATTAGAACAAAACATTATCACGCAATAGGGTATTCAGAAAAGGATTCTCAGTTGTTTTTTCAGTTTAACTATTAGTTAATATGTCAGCTACTGTCTTTTAAAGAAACAATCGTATTTGGCGGTATATAACCATATGAGAAAAATAATGTCAATCAGTTTCATATCATCAGGTAACATTATACATATCCTCAGTACTTACATTTCGAGTATTTCGGACAAAAAACAGTAAACACAGTATTCAAAATGGTTACAACGAAATACGGGCATGATCTACAACATACATATGTCAAAAGTACTTCCCCTAGTTTTTTGATTAAAGAAATTTGGAAAATAACCATAAGATATATGAAGAAACGTTGACTAAAATAATGAAACATGTGTGTATGTATATGCCGCACGATCGGCTGTATAGAGTGGCACAAGTGCCTCAATAAACAGAGGAAAGCAAAGCAAGAGTAAACGAAAGAAAAACATTCAGAGCGCATACACCTTTGCAACACGAACTCCACTAACCTTCATTCATGTTCACGTCAAACACCATCCTTAAGTAAGAGTGTTCTAGCACTTCGCACCCAAGCCAAGACGTTGGAAACGTCAAGCAGGTTTCGACAGCATAGCTATAATGTTCTGTATCCACTTTATAAGCTAGCCACCGAACAAATGCTTTTGGAATAGTCCACAACTCGAAAACTAAGTAAGATATAGCAAGCAAAGTGCTGACATTCATAAGTCGTGTACACGCTGAATAAACCAATGAGACAAGGTTATTATCCCGAGTGACCGATGAAATTCATCCATCCATAAAGCACGCCGGCTAACGTCGTCACTGTTGGTGATATTCGTGCTTATGTAGCAGATAAGCACTAAGGACAACCATGTATGTGTTGTCAGTGATTAAAATCATATGAATCATATGAATATTAATAAATTTCCATAAACATACTCGATTTACACAGATCCGAAGGCTAGCTGGAAAGTCTATCCGAATGCAAAAGCTGCGATCGAGTGTGGGTGATCCTCAATTTGGAGTGCAACAGATAGTCAGTACCTAGAGAACGTCTCACACATTTGCATGTTTAATCAAATGTGGATATTCTATAAATTTAGCAAAACATCGAACGTTTTACAGAGGTATTAATAAATGAATTCTTTTACTACCTGACTATCTGCTTTCCGAGAGTATAGAATACTGATATATGAAAATCCAACCAAGATCGCTCTTAATCAGCACGTTATTTCTATTTACAGTTGAACTCTATCTGCACAAAGAAATAGTTTCCAGATGACCCATAATTCTGTGAACGAATCACAAATAAGCCACAGTATTGTACAATTTGTCAACTAAATTACCGTTTCTCATTAGTATGCAAAAACGTTACTCAATAATTGAAATCTGTGACATTGGTTTGGTTGAGAATCCATTAAAGTAGAGTTGTCGATTTGATTAACAGGACAGCTATTTTGTCACAACTCGATGCGATCGACCAACATAAGCAGTACTCAAAACGTATGTAGCTGCGTGTTTAGATGTCACGATTCGGATGTGCACAATGTGTAGTTAGCGGAATAGGTGTCAACATTTTTCAGATCCAGTTGTAAGGATATAGTAACCAATAAGCTCTAACACAAACGACTCTTCAATGTAGTGTTTTTTTTAAAGCGCCAGGCTAAAAAATCTTCATGAATGAGAGCGAATCAACAAAATGTAAGTGATGATCAATTCAAATTTATTTGTCCAGACTCTTCACCAGTAATTAGGTAATTAAAAACGAAACACTCACCGGTATTAAGGCTCGATGGCCTAGCCGTTGAAGTCCCTCGAATTAATAATTCCTTATCAGTCTGTTGATGAGCACCGAGTTTATTCATAACGTTAAAGCCCGAGTCAATGAGCGGAGTGGAAGAGGAAATGTCATCAGACTTCAAACTGAAATTTGCAATGTAACAGAAGATTAAAAATGTTGCATCATCTGACGAACGTAGATCACTAGCATCAAGAATATCACAGATATTAATGTGAACAAAGATTCAATTTAAGTCGGTAATCGACAAAACGTATACTGGAATTGTGTTCTAAGACAAACCTATGTGAACTGTTCTAATTGAACGGCCAAGTGTGATGGCCTTGTGGTTTTTCAATCATCCACGCAGCAATCCAATAGTAGGGCATGTTGGCAACGTGCCAACAAGCCGCAAACAATGGAAACGAACAAAAATTCATAAACACTGCCAACCAAATTTACTGGCAATAGGTATGCAGATTAGCCCGGACAGCGTAGGACGTATATTGGTCAGTGAGATCAGAACAAGCAATTGGCCACAGACACAGTGAACAAGACGGGTACACTTCGGTTAACACTTTTGAATAGTTGATAGAATTAAAAGGGGAAAATTATAGAAATATGGAGCACAGCAGTTTGACTGCAGTTACAAGTCAGAAGCAGCTCATCTTGCAGCGGAAACGTCCCAAAGACAGCGGCTGATCCAGACACAGTAACCAACGACAAGACTACAACTTTTACAGGCATACAACAGGCTCAGTTCGATAAATTAATATGTAATACAGCACTGTAGTACTGCACTTTGTACTGGACTAAAGTTCCATGATTGATAAGAATGATGCATAGCTGCGCAGATATAATTCACCAAAAAGTTGAAAACCATTCTGTAACGAACGCAATTACAAAGAACTATTTTATTATACACTCGCAGAAAAGGTGGACAGAGTGATAGTTTTCAACGCTCAGTCTGTACAGACCCAACAGACACCCTATATCAAATGCATCGTTCAGAGTTATTGCAGATGTACGAACATACACTTACTAAATAAACAATTCGCACTTGCAATGGATCTCCCGACTGACACAGTTTATTCATTGGGCGATTCTCGCTTGTCTACACTTACGATATTCGTTTATCTGTCCGATTCTGTGCAATTTCATCGAACTCAGTATGCTGACTGATAAACACCAGAACAATCAACGATCGACTGGAATAAGGAATACGGATTGAGTTACAATCCCACTACATGAATGTGGATGAATGGCCTGATCATACTTATAATAAATGATGATTCAGTTTCAGTTCACGTACCAGTCACTATCTGGTTAACTGCAGAGTGCGTGTCACTTTTCCCTGACCATACCCTCAATTGTCGGAGCTCGAAGTATTGACTGAAAATATGCATCCCGACAACGGAAATGATGACTCACTTAGAACCTGGTTGGTAAATGAAGGCTAGGCATGGTGGTGAACAACAGACGATGACTGTATGAATGACCACAATAAGTCCAAGGCTGATAAAACGGTGGCTATCAAAGTACCCATTTCAGTCCGGCCAAATAGTTGATCAATTAGTGAACAGCTGTAAAAGTATAAAAGTTCTGTGTGAAGACAATACAGTCTATGAAGAACATGATTATCGAATTCGTGCGAGCTGAGTGCCACAAAACACCCAGTCCATTTTTTCGGCCAAGTGTACAGTAATATTAATGTAATATTTGCACACTAATGACAATTAGGGCTGTCAAATCCAAGAAGCGTTCGAACTCCATGTAATGACAAGCATTAGTCGAAGCTTTCCAGGATAATTGCTTATGCACACACAATGACTCACCTTACTGAAATGAAAAAAGAAAAACTTACAGATTACTTTGATTTCCACATATGTGATGGTCCATCTGTGTTTCCAGGCCTACAATGGTAACCTACGAACTCGGTCCGAGGGGATGATGAATGCAGGGATACATAGATTAAACTCAATTGCAGTGTAACTGATCACTGAATGATATTGTCGAACTGCCTAACAAATGGCGCTAGATTACACTATGAATGACTAAGCGTACAGATAAGTGATGAAAATCATGGTTGTATGATGTCCATACGTAAATAAACACCGCTATAAACCATCCATTGTTTACTGCCCGGTTGAACAGCGTTTATTCAATGCTAGTGTTATTAAACCTCAGTTTACAAGTGGTGCTGCGTAACTTAAGAGTACAAATACATCTTGGATATTGTTGTCAAAGCCGTAAAGAAAAAAGTATTGGAAACTATGCCGACATAACTAACTTAGGAAGAACGTTTACCAGCCACGCACCATTGTATTAGACCCGTTGATAGCAAAAAAATCAGACACAAAACAAAACTGAAGGGATAACGCATCTAAATTCACATCATACAATGCGTCCGTATAGAGGTTGCGGGTTCATCACGTCGTTCTTTATTCACGAACACAATTCGTTTGATCTTGCCGATACGACCCGACAGTCCCAGTACCTGATAATCGTCCGGATGAATAAGCATTCATTCTTAAGACCGGCGTCGGCAACTCACACCGCTGCCGAACACAGAAGAGTCAGCAATGGACACACATCCGATATGACAAGACAGATAATCACTTGTTGGCGCAAAATCTTATCGGAACTCTATTATGATTGCGTGTAAAAGAATGACTTGTTTATCTAAGTCAACCGAACAAAGAGGTAATCTCAGAATGAATGCTTAATGGTTTCAGTTAATGCAAATTTGTAGACGATAGGAAATTATTTGTCGTAAAAAGTGATAAGCCGAAAACAACTGACGTTTGTTAACACTGGGATAGGTCACACAATATATGAATGCATAAATAACACCCTGTGGAGGAAAGTAACATAGTCGAAGAGCATCATCCGATTTTCAGCTGATCGCGTGATGAATTTATACACATAGAATGTAAGCAGCCAATAGTAAAGTTACAATTTATGTGCTGGGTCATAGTAAGAATACTGTAATTCATGAAGAACTTGCGACCAAAAATGCCATATAATACCCATCATTATTAGTTAGCACAGAATTGGAATCACTAATCGAGTGACAAGACCATCAGAAAGTGAATTTTTAAGATTAGTAATCTGATTAGTTCCAGACCTAACCTGATCTCAAGCCACACAAGTCGTTAATTAGAACATATTTATTAAATAACACATCACCGTCACGATTCAACGAATAGGGAACTGTTCGATCAAGTGCCAGTTGTAAAAGCAACGCAAGACTCGAGTACCCAGTTATCAACAGGGCACGTTAGAGCACATACACATCGCGGTTTGTCTTCTTCGACCTTACGGGTACCTCAGGTTGAAGATCAAGAATCCGCAACATATAGGTTTGGACACGTTGCTAGATGTGTACACAACGCGGGACAACTATGTGTCAAGTTCCACACACGTTGTCATTATCATTACTAATCGCCGGTTCGCTTTTTCGCTTATTCGATTCTTTCTCAGATGTGCCATTTGACATAGTATTCGGTTGTATACATATATGTATATACACATACATACGTAGCAATGAAAAGCAGCAGGCGACCACATCTAAATCGACCAGCATGGTCGCGAGTACACAAATATATGCGTGGTACAAAAGGAGAAAAAAGGAAGGTAAAGGATTTGGGCGGAAAAAAGTCTTAGACGAGTGTATTGAATTTTCGGAAAAGGTGTTCACTGCGTTAATCCGTTCAATATGAAAAGGCACGTATGATTGACGGTTAACAAAGAGAAATTAGGAAATTAATAGGTTGTGTTTGAATGAGTATAAATGTGAGTAATAAGCTCAAACTGTCCAGTAGGAAAGTGGTTGAGAAAGAAGAAACAGAAATAGAATGAGTATGCATAAGAAATAAACAAGTCACAAAATTACCAAACACGCATACAGCCAATCACACATGCTGTCAAACAGATGCAGGTAAACGGACAAATAGCGTCTTTGACCAGAGCAGCTCAAATAAACACTAATCAAATGAACTGTGAAGAACTGACTATTTTGGAACCAGAAAACTGATATCCACAAAATTCGACAATCATTCAGGTCAAACATGTACCAGGCTTCATGTACTCCGCCTCTGTAGTACATGTGTAAACACACGGGAGAGAGTCTACCGTGGTCAGATTGACGCGATAAATCCAGTCCCTGCAGACAGTTTTGGGAATACCCTATCACTGCACTGCCAAAAATCCTGTTAGAATTCTGTTAGATATCAGCAAAATTTCTAGGTGTATTTGGTCACCATTATTTTGTCATGCATACTTAGCAACTTCTTGATACTTTCCAGCAACGTTTGTGTATGTACACTTCTAATGTCCTTAGGACAATAAGTGGCGCGGTAACTGTTCAACCTGAACTAGGATGTTAGCCAGTGCTTGCTACGTAATTTTCTGAACCCGTATTTTGAGCTCCTCTGTGGTGGCATGAACAACTCAGCCTGCGATCATCTGAATGCAAACCTTGTACCTTCAAATTAGGTCGAGTTTGAACGCTTCAGCTGCCAAGTCTCGGTAATTGTGTTCAACACCAACTAGAGTATATGGGCGGACACGTTTCTCAAATCCCCGTTATCCTGCATTCCCAAATATCATTTGAGGTATCTGTGAATGGGAATCAGTACTGTTTCCCGTCAGAGTAGATACTGAGTGAAGTTCAACCGTAAGCAAGAGGTAACCATAACACTTTCGATGAAACACGTGCGTATTCTGTTTAAGAGAGTTCTTCACCAACCACTATGAGGCCCCAAACGTTATCACCAGGGCTGGTGTGTGTTAGAAAACTGTACAAACCATTCGAAAATATTTATAGGTTTTCACATAAGCGTGTACAGCTAGCATACAAGGGTAACTCTGACTTTCTCTAGGTAATTACCATTTACCATGCATTGATACTTTCGTGTTGTGAAACGCGAGGCGTGTAAGACATTGGTCATTCATACTGCTCACCGTCAATTTTTATGTCCTAATCAACGATGGTTAGAAAAGAACCGATCAGATGGAACGTTACCTGAAGAGTCCTTATCAACTGTTTCCAAGTCAGACTGTCAACGGTAACTGACTGTTTAATACGCTGATTCAGAGAACATATAACTGCTGCAACCCATCGGACATAGATCAGGGCAGTTATGTGCTTAAGAGAGATAATGCTTTGCCATCTACATTTTACAAGCGGAAAATGGTGGGTGTGATAGGCAACGATGCGACGAAAAGCTTCACCGATTAAAGAACTCTGGACCAATCGTGTAAAATGTTTTATATCGGTAAAATTGACTATATGAGCCATGCATATAATGCATAGGAGTACAAACGAACTAACTGCCTGAGTGATGTCTCACGAGACCAAAGATGAACTTATCAATTGTTCTATTCGCTTGACAACCACGTGGTTCATATATACACTGAACATCACTCACATTTTATCGCAGCTGTCATTTGTGGTTATTACTTCTATACACATTTTCATTTACATCGCGTGTCTCCTATCCCTTACTCACATGCGATTGCGTGGGACGTGAGTTATCTGGTATACTGCAAAAGATATGAGTGCGTATTCACCCACCAAATAGAGGAAAGTAAACAATATGACTTTGCCAGCCCAGCGTTAAAGTTTTCTGGTTGTATTCAAGAATGAACCTAGAATGCCCTGCAATCTTCAAGAGGAATCAGCACACATATAATGATGCGGCCGACTAACAGCCTACTGGGTCCATATCTATAACCGCGATCAACTTGGTCCATTACTAAGCTTAATCCATTCATTCAGGAACAAAAAAAGAAGGATTAAGTAAACCTTCTTGTAAAATACTTCGCCGATCTTTGTCCAAACCTTAAGGTCAGTTGACCATTGTGGCACTATCATCAGGATGGCTTGAACTACGGTCTTCAGGTAGCTACATCCCCAGACCACTCGCTGCTTTAACGAATAGAAACCCGATTCAAACGCTTTCCAAAAGTCTATCCAGAGGACGAACAAAGTTCGCTTTCTGACTTTTAAATTCTCAGTCAGCCATCTATTTCCCATAAAACTTTCGGTAACGCCCGGTCCACCTCCAATGCATTGGGCGTATTCGTTAACTCAGTCGCTCAATCCGTGGGAAACTTGTACGGATCTTATAAAGTGCGTTGGGGCAGCTAACAGGTCTAAAAAGGCCGAAGACGTTGCAAGTTGCTTCCGCCTTCGACACCAGTACAGCGTTATTGTGACATAAACACACCGGCAGTCGAAACTCATCTGATAACTAAGCATCGACATTTCGTTTGAGCGATGGCAATATGGCAGTAATTTTTTCCCACCAGGAAAGGTAGATTTTGTACGGTCCTGGTGCTTTCAAGGTCGATTTTATCACGATCAAACAAACAAAATCAGGCAAACTCAACTCGGCCGGTGTCTCGTTATTCACAGTGACACAATGAGCACCTACGTGTCGTAATATCGTCTGAATAGTTGTACAGTCTCTGTGGATAAATTCAGTACTTCATTGAATTCGCTAATAATCTGTCGTGTTTCCTACGTCCAGTTTGAGATGATCTGATATGCCACTCAAATAACTGTTCAGAAAATGAACTTGGTCATGAAGCAATAAGTGGTCATTCCTCTCATGCTTATGGATTTCGTACTATGATCGCACCAATTAGGCACGTGTGGATAACCAATATTTTTGCTAGACTATGAGCGTGTGGGCGGATAATATGGAACCTCTAAGTGATGCAGCAGAATTTTTGTATTTCTCTTTTACTTCCCGGTCAACGCAGTTTTTATTGAACACGCATCCACTTTATAGCACACAATGCACTCCGATTTCTTCAATTCAGATTTAGGTATATCTACTAATAATTCTGGACTGTTCAAGTTAGAATGACCGGGTATATCTGAGTTTGAAGATGCCTTCCATAGTTTAGCAGCACAGTATACAAAAAAGTGAAGAAAACGGGAATCAGTGGAACTGTTAGTAGAGGTGACATTAACAGTAATTGCGTTTAGGTCCGTTAGGGTAGTGGCTGTTTGTCTCTCTGTAATTCATACGTTCTACACTGCCTGGTAGATAAACAGATCGAATCCATACAAACACGTTATGCATAGTGTTTTGTTTGCCCAACCGACGGAATCGTGACAAACTTACGAATGTACCTAAAAGGTTTCGTGCCTATTAAACGCAGAACTAAAATGCGTTTGTTTAATTATTGTGCCTGTGAAAAATTTCCCCACGAAGCATATTCAACCAATTGCCGAATATTTACAGAAAGAGGGAGTTGCAGTTATGCGTCTTCTAGGGTTGATTTTACGATGATAATTCAGGAAGACGACAAGGTTTCAGTGAAAACGTCGATTTAACCTGAGCGCCTTCACTGTTTTGTTCCGCAATGTATTAACTCCAGTTAATGCCCAGATAGTTCGTTTACAATAGGATGTTAGAGTTAAGTAAATGAATGTTGGGAACTGAAAATAGACTTATCAGTTAACCTTGTACGACTAGCAATTGCACATGTTTTTGAGCTTTTATCGATCTAAATAAATTGACTACGATAGTTAGTGTCTGGGCTTCGCCAGGACACCTAGAAGAGTTTAGTAACACTTACATATAAATCAATAGAGTTTGGTCGATATTTACGTGGCCAAGATAATCGGAGAGGCGATGTTCATCCCACAACACTTGCAGACGGTCGGTAAAGTCAGCCTTGAGGGAAGAAGATGATTAATACAGAATACATTTGTGAAGGATGGCAGTCTTCCTTTGTGTATTATTCAAAAGAAGTATTGCTAAATTCTTCTAGCAGGCTGCTACAAAGAGAAATAACTGCAATTATGCCTAGCCAAATGTGAGCACGAGTTAAGCACATGCGTCTAAAAAAAATCGAGCTCTACGTTTTCAGTCTGACAAAGTAGTTTTGTCTATAAAGGGGAAAGTGTTTGGTGCACCAATAAATGCAATTTCATGGAGAAGTCAATTTACATGTATAACAACTCCTACTGAAAAACATTCGTACTAACATTTTACATATTCAAGAAGTCACCCCTCAAGCAGTTTCCTTAGTTATGTATTAATTTGTTATTTATTTGATCACCGAAAAAGACCTGACGATTGTCAAAATTATGCAATCGTCCCCGCTTTCTTCGGCCAAACCTGTAAATATCGACACTTGACACAGTATTTCAATGTGGCATGACTGGTCATTGCATCTAAAATGCTTAGTACTTCGAACCGCTAATTTCCCTCAATTACTGACATGTGAAGAAATATAAACGAAGTGACATCTGGTAACAAACATCGATCTTCCTTCTTCCAACGAAAAACGCAAAATCTATTCATCAGGAATGAATTAGAATGGTCTGATCAACACGCCCAATCACTAACCGAAAATTTACGGCCTCGAGTTTGTGTTTTAATGTAATACGCCATGAAGCTTATAGGAGTAAATCGATATGGTGGTCAAATTCATGTTAGACAACTGCATACAATTTAATAACAACGAAGAACATATAAGTTGAAAATGGATTAAAAGACGAAGAAAAAACTTTGCCTATACGTTCCTGTCTCTCTGTTGGGCTGTTTAGGTATGTGATATTATATCATCAACAAACATGGGAACATACCGAAACAAGGTCCAGTCTGATTGTTCACTTAATGACATGTGAGACTAGGTTGGAGGAGCGTCCAAAAAACTTGTAGTGCAGACTGTCTTTCACAAATCAAGTAAAATTCTGAAATATTCAAGCGATTCAGCGGCAGTCACAGAGTTGGCCAATGTGCTCTCACGTGAACCGACCCCATATGTGAAGCCGTTCTGTCAGAAGAGTATCCCGTCTATTCTAAAATCTAATACCAACGAGTGACTCCCAACACGTTCATTCTTACTGACAAGTAGTTTGGCAGATTTGATAGTTTAGAAGAGACCCAATTAAGAAAAACCTGGACTTCGGCTGGATTCGTACCAGCGACAGAAACAACATGCCCAAACGCGGCAAATGCTCCACCAGCTGAGCTAGGAAGCCATGGCGGAAGGTCGTAAATCTCGCTACCTATCGGTAATTCAATATCAATGCTCATGGGTGGCGTTGTTGGATTCCAGCGTGAACTGATCGAGAAAACCTGCCTGGGCAGTCAATCGACTGAATCATTCGATGGATTCCACATGACACAATTGGTTGGGTGGGTAATTAGGTCAAAATGTGGAACTTCTAAGCTTCTAGCGTGGCTTCGTGCATCCATTCTTGTTTGGTGTGGAAAGAGTCGCCAGTGGATAACCCGTGGATGTAAAGTATTTATTAAATAAGAACTAGGTCTCCCTCAACGTGTCTGCAGTACATTAAGAATTAACATAATTCTCCTAGTCTTTCTGGGTAGGAGATTTTCCTGAGTCCCATAAATTAGCAAGTGGCTCGCCTCTGAACACTCTCAGTAAACGCTAATTTTTTCCAAAACAATAACAACAGGTGTATATGTTTGTAATCAGGTATGGGCCCATAACGGCAGCAAAATTGGTTGGGAAGACCCCGGGATAGAAGGTTACAAGAATTATTGCCAAAATATACAAGACAATTGTCTTCATAGTCATGAGTGTACAAGTTACAGACGACCCGCACTGCCTTGTATTGGGATCCTTAAGTCTCGTTCGCATACTGACAGATGTAGATATGCATAGTAAAGGTCGGTATGATTTTGGTAGCGAATGTGCATGACTTGCATTTGGTAACGTTAAACGAGGTCACTTCCTAGGGTTCAGACAATTCAAATTGCTCCGTAAAGTTTCATCATCTTCCGGACACTCTACTTATTGTCAAAGTTGTGTATCGCCCGCGCTGTCTATGATGGATAGATCAAGAACGAAAAGAATAAACAACAACAAAAACAGTATCTCATCAATGTCAACCCTGCAAAGGCAGCTTTTGTCCAAAAATCACGAGATATCAACAATTTGTGACGCACGAATAAAAGTTACAGAACCTACGCGGCTCACCAGCGACAAATCTTCTAACTTGGCACAGGAAGAGTCAAAGTAAAATCTAAATTACTTTAGAAATCACTGAAAGCAACGATATTGGTCGATAGTTTGCTAGACATTCTCTACACCCACATTTAAAGACAAATGTGACTGTGGGCTGTTTCTAGGCTTTCGGTAAACTGCCATTTGACAAGAAACGATTAAAACTTACTACTGGCGATTCTGCTAATTCATGGGTACAACTTTTCAAGATGACAAGGGACAGCAAGCCTGAGCCGACTGACTAATGAAATAGTAGGTTTTCTAAATTGATTCTGACTTGTGAAACCAATATTTCAGATAAATCATTTTGGTTGTCATCGTGTTCTTAAACGTTGTTCGTGATTACGCACACTAACTATTTACCCAACTTTTTGATAATCTCTACATGTGTGTGCGTAAATTAACCGGAGATGTGGAGTTCCGAAATGCTGGCCTAACCTTTTAAGAATTCTACAACTTCGGGGTTCGTTTTCGGCTATTAAGCAAGGCCGTGTCGGTAGCTAAACCAATTCATTCCCATAACAGCCCTGATGCGATTGTTTCAAATGATACACCAAACAAACATAAGTTCAGTCTGTTCTCAGCTTCATTAAGGCAAGGCAGAATACGCTGCACATTTTCACAGAATGATGAGTGAAACGTTTATTGAACAGCAGGCTTTGTAGCGCACTCCGACCCTCGTCTGATGTCACAGCAACGATACCGGTTGAGTGCACATAGCTTAGACTTTCAGTTGGGTTCCATTTTAAAGCCTTGTAGTCAACAAGCTCAGCGAAAGTGAGTCTTAAACGGAAGACATGTCAAAAGCCAGTTGTTTAAACGGATCCCTTTATCACAGATCGCCCAATTTAAGAACATGGATGATTAAACGATCGTTACATTGTAATGGATATTTCACCACAAACAACTGGCAATCAGATGCCCAAACACACAAGAAAACTCAGTTTGCCGACAACCAATCATATTGCCAATAACAATTAGGAAGGAGAGCACAATATACACATTGAAATGTAACGGAAAGTAAGAAAAATTTGTTCACCTCATGGATATAGCATTAAATGCTTGGTCTAAAACACAGTAAGTATCTACAGATTAAGCACAAAGTAGAGTTTGGTTTTCTGGGTCAGATTTAGGATAGTTTGATTTAGACGAATGAATGGTGGTGACCACCAAAGGGCGTGACCTGTAGGTCAGTCGTGTGAGTTAATTGGGTCCGTAAAAGTGACTCAAACGTAAGTAAACATTGTTAGTTGAAAGCAATGGCAGAACTAGAACAATCTGATTAACGGCCTGATCAACGTACCTGGTTAGTAATTAAAAATAAGACTCTAATCTTATGACTTCATGTACCGCGCCATAAAACAAATAAGATATAGATAGATATGGTGATTATATACAGATGTAAGGTAGCTGAGTATATCTCAGTGGGTATGTTCCAAAACTAGGTAAAATCGAATGAGCGCAAACTGGTAATGAGGAGTGATTTAGAATGTGGAAGTAGACAAATAGAACAACGCTCACGTATAATCGCACTTTCTGCAGCTTGATAAAGTTTCTAACGAGAAGGCAGTGAAAAGTATCCACGTATTACAAAACAAACTTGACGTTTAAGACGCGTTAATCCTACCCTATGAAATAACTGATATTACAAATGAATGTAAAACTTCGCTATGTTCACAGGACATTTCACATTCCAAGCCTATAATATGACTAAGAATGCATGGCTGCAGTATAAATGAACATTTCACTTAAAATGTCGGTGAGAAAAAATCGTTTTAGTCCAGTACAGATCGTCCTAACCGTTGGACAAGGATTCTAAAAATTTTGAACACATACCAAAGTATATCGTGTTCAAAGGGCATAATAATCTATTAATATGGGTATTACTGATGAGTAGTTGAGGATTTGGTTTATTTCAAATTGAACATTATCCACATTTGATCGCAGCTGTCACATTCCCATAGACTTTCCAGTCAGTCCCTTTCAAAAAGAAGCACTGAAATTGAATTTCGCTCTCATTAGAGCTCGTCAGTAGTACATATCCTTGCTACAGCCGGGACTAGAACTCCGGCCACGCTTTCATGGGGCAACCGTGTTGACCACTGCACCATTGACCACACATTGGGCATGACCGAATTACCACATGTGAACGCTCAACCACTTTCGCTTGTGAGTAATGACCAGATTGCCCGAACGCCTCGACAGGAGACACTATCTGTTAACTTCAATCGATAATCCCGCGAGTAGGACTTCCTAAGCAGGTCGAAATCTCCGATCTCATTAAACCTGTTCTAATGAGAGCGAAACTTGGGTCTAGTGCTTCTTC
Organism: Paragonimus skrjabini miyazakii; assembly: GCA_014338405.1. NCBI lineage: Eukaryota > Metazoa > Platyhelminthes > Trematoda > Plagiorchiida > Troglotrematidae > Paragonimus > Paragonimus skrjabini miyazakii. The sequence continues at coordinate 39,342 of JTDE01002848.1, read as the reverse complement.
TCGAAAGTCCATGGGATTGCGACAGCTGCGAACAATCGTGGGTGATGTTCAACTTGAAATATTAGCATTATTATTGGTACTCGAAAAAGCTAATTGTGAATGTTACTTTAAGATAAACAGAAAATCCGTAGTTGAAAGAGTGTACAAATTAATGTTAGTGAAACAGTTGTCATTCAAAGCGGCTTCCTTTGAAATCTCTCAGGATCCTCTAAATTCTAAACAGACCACTGAAACACGAATTAGAGAAAAAGGAGGCATACGGAACAAAGCGTTCGCAAACGTTTTGCTCCTGGGTGGTCATGCAGTAGGCCAGCCATCCTGTCAGAATAGTGAGGATGGATGAAGAGCAATGCGTTCAAAGACCACCCAGATGGGTCTCACATCAAACAGTGTTCGTCAACTAGTGTGTTTACCGTTATTGACCGACAGAGGAAAGGATTAGCCAGTTTTGCCCATGTCTCACACATTGGGTGATTAGTCAAGTTCCCTCAGCCAGGTAGGTCCCATGAGTCAATTTGAATAAACACAGAATGCTAGCGCATGGCCACAGGGTTTCGTGTATTGTCTGACTCCGGTATTCCGACGACACGCCAGTTGTGACTGATTAGCCTACCGCAGAACACGGTGTATTAGTATTCCGTTTCGATTGGCAACACCAAAAACGATTGGTTTATCACCTTCACCGTATGGGTGATGGAAAAGGATGCACCTACAGAGTTTTAGGTATTCCATTTTTCAGACAATGTCTGACAGCAGTATTGAGTGTTAGGTGACCGTTGGTCGCATACATCGTTAGAGTCGGGTGAATAAAATTAACCGGAAGAAAAAATGGCATGCTGCCCATGCCAAAAATACAGACTTAACAATAAAATCCTGAGTGGTAATACTACGGACAAACACGCAACGTTAAACGGCGAGTTTCGGGAAACTAAGACCGCAATGACGGTTTTCGGATAGGTAAGAGTAAACGCGATAAGAGATTATCATGTCTACTCAGACATAAGCTCTACTTGAATGTCACAGATGAACTGGAGTATTTCAGTTACAAACAGAGACAAAAAATCCCGAAACATTTTCAAACACTGTAGTCTGAACGACAACTTCCCAAGACAAATATTCAACTCACATCATTGGTTCTCCGAAGATAATTGGGCAGAAAGTACCTAACGCTGTTACAACTTGTTTCTACGTAGGCTCAAAAAAAAATTCAAATACACAAAAACATAGATGGCGTACAGATTAAAACCTTGCTAGCAAATTGTTCAGAAGTAATACAATCGTAATGTGCCATTACACGCAATAAAAATGAACAAGTGTTAAGGGTTTATGGGGATAAACGTCCCCCTCACAAGCGACACTAATTACAGTCACCCCAATATGTCTGATGGTGACACTGCCAACAAGCATTACGGATCTGACGGTCCCAAAACAGGGGGTCTAAAGAATTAGCAGAGGCAAGTTTCGAAACCAATAGTTTTGCTTCGGTAGAAAATTATACTGAACAACCAGTTTATCTTCGGCTCAGCAAACAAAACGTTACGGGTGGAACTGTGAGACAATGTGTGGTGAGAAAGTATCTAAGGCAACAAGTGATAGAGGATTGTAGATTATATTTTGTACATGAATTATCAGACAAGAACACATAAAGATCCATCTTCCAGTATCAGTGTCCACTGCACAAGTGAAACTGTCAACGATAAATGATCTCCGAGCGTCTTCCAATGAAATAGTTTATAGTCTACAGTCGTAGAACAGAACGAAATGTATTTATGCACAGGAAATCTGGCGTGTTTTGTCATTACAGGTGAAGTAAGGTAAAAGAGATCAGTGATAGCTTCTCGTGCATCCTCAACTACACCAATGTAACTATCAAAAGATACACCAGACCTAACCTACCATTACTGAAAGTTATCAGAAAACACGAGCTCCACCTTATCTGTAACATGTTGTACTTTTGAGAGGCATAATAACTTGATTAAACAGTATTACCGTGTACGTGAGCTATCATTGACTAAGATGACGGTCTCGATATTAAATCACTTTAAAAAAAGATCGGAACCAACCTACAAATTACAATTCACTACCTTAACAGGGATAACTTAATATATTTTGACATGTTGTTGTTCAAAAATGAGCTTGCAAACCTAAAGGGTTGCCATATTCCAACTTACAAGAAACGGTGAGAAAGTGATGCAGATACACCTCAGCAACTACAGCCACGGTGACCTTGTTATTTGTGGATAAACGTTTAAGCTGGCATTTTGATATTTGTTCGCAGATCGTAGGTTCGGTGCGCGTGACATTAATTGGAGCCAACAAGGTCGAAATCACAGTCCACCATTTACCTAGTGATCATTGGACCCACTGCTACAGAGAGTCTCAGAACACCTTCTGAAGCCATATTGCTACTTTACATTCATACTACAACTGACTGAGCGATTTCACCTAAGGATAAAACTGAACTACAACAAATGAGAACGATAAAAAACAAACTTCTCTACAACGTTCTCAATATACCACTTTGGTTTATAGGTTTGGTTTGGACTAAAAATACCACTTACGTTTTTTGGCCCAACGGAACATGGTTTAGTTTTGGACATCAGAGCATAATAGTGCAGTACGTTTTAATCCGAAGTCGAAATAAATTTGTTATGAAAGATCTCGAACTGTGATTGTCTGATTCATGGACTGACGAAGGATTACACTCAGTACACTTAGGTATCAGTGAACTGAATATAAACTGTCAGTCAAAAACGCATTGGAAGACAAAGATCACACACCAATGGCAAGGTTCGTCCATTACGAAATTTATTAAAGTGATCGGCTCAAGCATCGAAATTGTAATCGTATCAAACTATCCACGTAACAAAGTCCAGCATTTATTGTTGACATTTCAATAATTTGATCATACACTAAAGTTACCCGGTAAAAGATCATAAAGACTGTATTCAAAATGAGCAAATTTATTGAGTTGCACAGGTTAAGTAGAAAACAACCTGCTCCCATCCACAAGAAGAAGCAAAATGAAACATAACTAACCGGCATATCAAACCGTAATTCACTTATTTGTACACATTTGGGTTTTATGAATATTGCAGAATAAACATCCGCACGTCTTCCGAAAGATGACCAACCGTTCTTTACAAAAGGGTTATTTTGTAATGAATTTCCAGATTTTAAAAGACCCAGCTATTTTGAGTTAATCATTTAGGTGGTAACAATTTGAAAAAACTGGTTGAAGGTCTCAATCAAAATAAACAGTTACTTAATTTCTCTTGAATAGCATCACATGTAACTGTATTTGTATCGTTACGGGTAGCCGTTATCATGAAGCTACCCGGAACGATTTATCGCCAGGAATATGCTCAGAATATCACCTAAACCTGAAGTGCATGATGTAAGAAAGAAGCCTGTGTTAATCCGATTGCCGTTCAAAGGTGACAGTGCTGCAGAATGGCTGACAAATAGGCTCAACCAGACAATTAGCAGGACCAATGCTACAGCTGAACTCTGTATTCATTTCTCCACATCACCAATTCTCAGGTTTTATAACAAAGATAGACTGACAATTCGGATTTCATCTGTGTGTATCTACTCATACACTTGTTCCTGTGGTGTAGGTTGTATTAGTCAAACTTCAAGACAACTTTCGAAACAAATCCGAGGACACTATCCACGGTGGCTGGGGCACGGGGAATCACGATCGGTCAAAAGTAGTACCATCGCTCATCTGGTTGAAAGCGAGCACCAAGTGAAAACTGATCAAGCCTTCACAGTGGTATGTCGCGTGTCTGGCAACCCATCAAAAGCGGTCCGAATTAGAACACTTTGTACTGCTGAGACGATTGGAATCAAGCTGCTTGACCCGGTATTATGTCATCAAAAATGGTTTGTTCAAGCGCTGCACCAACCATGGCCACAAACCAACCGGATCGATGGCCAACCTGCGCGGTCAAACCAATGGACAAGCGTGACGTAACCGACCAATCAAGTCATCGCCAATTCGACTGACCAGTGACCTAGTTTCTCTGTAATAAGTCTGATCGATATCTCGATCTAACTCTATTAACTCCTCATATAATTGTAACGGTCTGAAGATGAATTATCGAAAACATTTTCGCCCACATGTGTTTGTTCTCATTATCGTAATGGGTATATTTGAAACATACAACAATCACTACAAACTTTCAAGTGTAGAGTACTCACAGCTAACGTACACAGCAACGAAGATGAAACGTGTGGATGATAAAATACCTAGTTGATGTTTTGGTTAACATCATGCATTTGATGCAATTAAGGGATTCCGTCTCAAATTACTACAACCACAAACATATCAGTCAAGATGAATAAATACCCTCGGCTGCACACAGTCTGGAAGTGTTAGACGAAGTGACACCTTTACAGACACTTCGATTCTATTCGTCGGCTTGCAATTACGCAAAATTATCAACCCTCTAAGACAATAAGCGAATTATAACGTACTGTATCTAGTAGTTTCAATTGCAATTGATTTCTACGTCAAGCGTTTGCAAATTTTAGTCTGGAAATGATTAAACTTGGCCATAGCAGTTGGCAGCGGCACAGAAAAATCAGTCTCAACGATTCGAATAGCCCCATGAGTTCATTAGAAGTAAAAAGATGTGTTTGGCGAACAGTCTGTTTTCGGTTATTCATCATCGGGCCAATTACATAACATTTTATATCATCAGACAAAACATCACCAAACAAAACATCGCCAAAACATCTTTTTACTTCTAAGAAAAATTAGTGTTTGATATTTTTCACACATAATGAAATAGTGGTAAATGTGTCCAAAAATCCACAAACAATTTATTGTGCAACTTTCCATTTATTCCCACACCTGAGAAAAATAAGATAAGGACAGTAAAACTCTAACTAACTCTGGCTCACATGATATTTCTCAAGTATTCCCGAACAAAACTGAAATCATTTTCATGTTCAGTGTACGGCATGCACTATGCTGGGCCGCGTTACATAACCAAAGGCGAACATTAGAAAAAATTTTAGTAATGAAAATAAGCGGAAATCTTTTCAAAGTGAGTAGAAATGCTTAGTTAGCAAATGAGAGAATAATGGTGAATGAAGTCCAAAACAAGACTATTCTGATCATAATACATGTTTCCGGGAAAAAAGTTTAAAAGTTTAATTTGAGCACCAAGTCTACTCAGGAGAATAAGATACCAGTGAATACAAAAAAAATTCGAGGAACCAAGTCTACAACAACGCTTATGAAAACAGTGGTCACAACAAGACAACAGAATGAAATAGGTTATCGAACATAGACATATCTACACGCTCACAAGAAGACGAAAGTTCTAACCATTGCGGATGTGATCACATTACACGAACCGTTTGCATTTCCACCAATAAAATATTCGGAAGCAAAAGCGTTCATCAAACATTTTCCAAATGGAAACAAAGTATTGTTAAGGCAGGGAAATTCGAAGCGCTGTGTACAAATCTGAAGTCCGAATTCAGACAAGATGCTTTAGGAAGTGGTTATTTGCATAATGAATGCCAGCTACTAAATCAGATTAGTAGTGAAGGTTCGCGGATTTAGGTAGTTTCAAAATCTGAATCTCCGAACCTTTACTACTGATTCAAACCATGCTCACTTGGTTCAATGAAGACTGTAACTTCAAGCTAACTGAGATGTCCTGATCACGGGGTTATCGATCGGATAGAACAAGGTGATTCTGTTCATTATCCTCTCGAAATGCTCGGAAGAGCTGAACACTTTTTATACGAGGTTGTGGTTGGGCGTTTGGATTCGATTATTCGGTCATGCCTATCGTGGGTTTGCTGGTGTTGTGGTTAACACGCCAGTTTCACAAGCAAGAGGGCCAGAGTGCAAACTCCCATTCGGATATGCACTGCTGATGAGCTCTAATAAGAGCGGAACTCGAGTCTAGTGCTTCTTTTCGAGGTGGGCTAGCCGAAAGGCTTATCTGAATGCGAAGGGCGCGGTCAACTGTGGGTGGTGTTCAATCTTGAAACAAATCAGATTACTTAGAACACGCCTCGAACGTTCGAAAATCTTCCAGTTTCTCTCTAGGCTACCTAAAATTTATAAACACAACATATTTGTATGGAAATTTCAGAAGCAGTACAATAAGCTTATCCTTTTCTACTGGAAATTGAGTGAGTTGGAAAACAAGTGATCCAACAGACAGAATCATACTGAGTTGGTTGAACCGTCGTCAAGGTTTTACCTATACAGCTTACACCCATAACTCAAAACACGGAGTACAAGGGTTTCGGTTTGTTCCATAAAGATACCAGTTCGAAACACCGTCTCTATATAATTAGTCTGAACGACGATCAACAACCGTTCAACACGAACTTTTTGTTGAAATTTCTGAAATAGAAACAATAGAATCACCAAAAAATGCGACAATGTAACACTGTAATAGGAAAACTACAAACTTTTTTATTCAGCAATTTGATATAATGGTCGCTTTTAAAAACTAAAACGCGAGTGATTTTCAAAGTTCGTAATAATATTACAAGGGCAATGCTATCATTTACTTAAATATTCACAACTGGACATCAAATAATAATGTCACGGAAAAAATTCCATCGTTGCGACTCGTAACCATTGGCAAACACAAACAGAGACACACCAAACATTGATCGATTTCGATCGCATTGATATTTTCTAGCTAGGTAATTGAGTTCATATGCTTAGGAGATGCATGAAAAATGTCTGAGTGAATAAGAGTGGAAGGCGAAAAACCCGAATTTTGGATAAAATGTCAGTCTACTGCTACAAAAATATCCTAGCTGTTGGATAGAGCAGATAGGATATTGAAAGGTTACAAATGACAGTTGAAAAAAATTCGGTCGTAGATTAAAGATGTAGATGATACAATGGAAACGTGAGCAAATCGATGTGACGGAAAAATTATTTCCTCGAATAAAGTAATATTGACTTTTTGAATGTAACATCTTATACGAATTGTTTGTGATAGCAACGTCGAATTTTTCAGACAAAAAAGTGACCCGTAAAAATAGTTAACAGATAACCGTAACATAGGGAATAAACAAATGGTTAAAGGAAAGGGCGATAACTACCAAACTCAATTAATCGCAACCCACTTTTCTCTGTACATCAAGTTATTAGAGACCAGAGATTGATCGATTTGAATTCATGCGCTTTCCACTAGTCTGGGAAAACTTAGACAACACCTGTCATGCTCACGCGCATTGGTTAACATTCATCCAAATAGGGTAGTTACGTTGAACAACTCAATAACTAATAAACCATTAAACGCTACAATTCTCGTTACACTTCACAGTAAAACCACCACAACTGTTTTTTGTATAGTTGGAGTTCAGCCCCAGTCTCGATTGAGTGAAGCAAGCGCCGCATATACGTGCGCAATGACGTATGTGACTGTTTACTGTGGTGCAGTACACGAAACACACAGACAGAAAGTGGAAAAAACAAAACATCACTCTATACGCGACTGCTGTTCATAAGCATGCTGTGGAGATGGACTTTTGTATACCAGATGTAAGCAGTCAAATGTTTGTGCCAATCACGAAACATTTCCGATTGTCTGATGCAGATGAAACCATCATATGGAGATAGCCCACAACTGAAATTGGCAGACACAACGTTTGGACTGAATGGTACTTGTTCCCTTTAATGGTAGCCTAAAGAATTGAGCTACCCAGGAAAACTAGCACACAGCAGATTGGATAAGTTGCACCCACCGCATCCAACGAAGTATTGTCTGCAGGCTGGTCTAGCCATAAAATAGTAACCGACGGATTCCGATAAGTAGCAGAGGAATAGGTTGTGATAAATTGTGGACCATTCACGGTTCATCATGGCTTCCACGTTCACACAAATTTTCCCGCCAGTCCAATTCGAAAACAAGCATTAGACAGGTTACGCATTGTTAGAGTTGGTCATTAATGTATGTCCTAGCCATAGCCTACCGTTAAACTGCGACGCGTGTTCGCATACGACAATCATGTTGACTATCGTACGGCTTGTATCACATTCGGTAGGACCGAATTAACCCACTAGAACGTTCATCTATATCCACTTATGAGTAGGGTTTGGGTTGCTCGATCTCCTCAAGAGAAGACACTACGGCTTTCCTGTTAAATCGGTTCGGCCAAGAAACACCCGTTGTGATTCTAATTTTGCACGCTTCCTCAAGCGCAGATTTTGGCTAAAATCTTATGGGTCTGGATAGGTATGACCCACTCGTAACTATTAGTTCACACAGATCACAGACCTCAAAAGCGAAATTATGAAACCGTCTCATTACTTTGACAGTAAAGAAAACGCGTTATAATCGGTTTTGTGCTTATCGATATTTCATAGAGAGAATGCGACTATTTCTGACCGAAACAGACAAATTGTAGGTAAATTTGAATGAATGACAAAAAAGTAAAGTGGATGTCCAATGAGGTATTAAAAAGACCAATTAGAGCAGAGGCACAAATCGAATGCCATAGAAAATTGCTCACCATTTCTATTAATATATAGGAGGGAAATATGCATAGTAACAGGGCAAACGAAACAAGGTTGATAAATCAAGGAGCAACCATCCAGTGAAAGACATAGTAAACAAAACAGAGTTGTCAATGTCAGGTTGGATGGACGGAAAATGAAAGTGACTTAAGGAATTGTTCTAGGACTGCTCAACAAATGCGAAACGAATAATGGGCTGCAATCAAAATCTGTTGTTGTGAAAATTGGAGGTGTATTTACGAAAAACACTCGAAACTAATGACCAATCAGTGTCCATTTTCACTTAATGCTCAGATACATAGTCTCATCGGATAACACACAATCTGTCTTGCTTTGTGGACCTTTATATAAAAATGCGGCCTAAATTTTAGACTGCTCCATGTGGTCTGATTAGTTATATAGTGTTTTTCGTCGAGTTCGTACGCATTAAACACGTAGATCGAGCGTGATGTCACTAAATGAGTTGGGGATGTACGTGATTCTGTTGAATGGTCTAGCTTAGTGAGTGCCCGGGTTAATTACCAGTTTCATGAACCAATACACAGTCTACTCGGCTATTGCACAGTCCGTCAGACGGATAACCAAACACATCTGAACAAGTAGTCACTCGGACAATTTTGGATATACAGATTCGACTTCACTTTAAGGGAACGATGATTTAGGAACTGCAGCATCCAAGTCAACAAGCTGCAACATTCATCGTGCCCATCACATACAAGGTTTTATGTGCACCGCCTTTACAGTAAGTTCACGATCACACTATGAAAGGGTGAAGTAATCAAAGTGGTATTTGCTCGGACACGCATAATGATGCAGATTCGAAGCTAAGTATCTTTACACCATATTTATTAGATCGACTATAATTGATAAATCCAAGGTTTACGAACAGATAGACGAATAACTACTTACGACTTAGCCGACACTGCCGTTGACTGTGTTGACTGTAAGCTCGAAAAATCCAATGCCTGTGTCGCCATTGATTCATATACGCATAATGAGATAGCACAGTTTGATCCAATACTAGTGAAAGCTGTAGGAAAAGAGATTGAAAACCAAACCGTCCAGTATAAGAACAGTAGCAAAACGGACAAAAAACCTATTACCATGGGCTATCATACTGATCATTAAAATGGTGATAAAGGAGCTCTAAAAGTAATTTGCGATTATTTCACAAAATGAAAATTAACCACTTCAAGATCATGGGTGTTACTTTCAGTCTGTCCCAGGTGGACGCCATACAGTAAACGACGTAAACAACGATAGACAGCTGTACTCTGCCAGCACAACAACAAAAAATAACAGCACTTGGAAAACAGTAGACAATCTTTATCATTCCGCTATTCCGATACAAGAAGATGTTATTTACGGAAGCAAGTTGGACATTTAACAACACCATAAGTCAGATCAAAAATAACTTCAAATTTTGTGCATGGTTTTTCATCTGTTCACCTGTTAGTCATAGACAATACGTTGTTTCAAGTTGACCAGAGGATTAACACACCCTTACAGTAGTATAATGGTCAGGGAGGACTTTCATCGAAATTGACAGAAGCCAGCAATTTACAGAAAGGAATGTATTTAGACATACCCTAAAGCTGATTTTTCGGTAAAACTAGCAATAAACAACAGGGTGACAACTTGAGTGTTGACCTAGAAAACTACAGAGCTATAATGATTAAGATTTGTGATTAGATTGCCCAAGCACGATACGACTTTTAAAGTTAACTGAATGAAATTTTGGGGGTAAACATAGGGTTATAAACTAGAAGCTTAAGATCTTTAATGTCACACACACTCATTTTCTTATGTTTTTATAGAATCTAAAAAATTGAGTTAAGTAATTTGTTTGTGTGAACATGATACGCTCAATTCTGTCATATGTGATTTCCCTAGAGCAATTTAAGAGGCATAACAGGAACTGAGATAAAAACTGGTTTCCAGTAGGCTATGTCCAAATAACAATTTTGTGCTTAACACAACTATTTCCCCCCAATTGTCCGATGCATACCATACACAATTCGCATGTATGCATTATGGCTATGTGAGTGGAGTGTATGAAAGGCGAATGCGAACAATGACCTTTATATGTGCATCCCGTTACTAAAGCGTGAAAAAATAGGCTTGCAGTTATCTCCAAAGCTGTGATTCGGGGCTACCCAGTATAGATCAACTAAACTATCATTAGAGTAGATTGAATTTGTATACTGCCTACCATCCCTAGTCAGCAGAGGAAATTGACAACAAAAGCATGACAAGTAAAAAAGTGCAAGGAGCGCATCACAGACCCCCACATGACAGTCTGAAACACAATACCTCGTTCGGATACTTCGTTAGTTGACGCAGGTCGTCACTAGAAGAGGATTGATGTGATGCAGCGCTTCGATGTTCTTAAGACTTTTGGCAGCTACATCAAAATTAACCACTCACACGTCCTAAGAATCTTTCCTAAGGTTATTAAGGTCTGACAAAGTATCGTATAAAACATTCGGTATGGTAAGATGCTGTTAAATACAAACATTTTTTTAATTTGACAAGAAAATAATTGAGACTCAGGCCGTCTGGTCAACATGGGTGTGATATAAGGTCGTTTATGTCAAAAAAATTAGCTGAAGAGAAGACTGTGATGAAATGTCACTCTGCATGAAGCACTTATGGTAACATTTTGTCAGTTTTGTAAAACGACGACATGATTATCATTGAGTCAAAGCGTGCGTTACGGCGGGAAAACGGACATGGGAAAAATGAGCTGATCACTGTTAGATTAACGCGCATAGCTGTAATTCAGAATGAGGCAAGCATTGTCTAATAGTCTACTAATAATTTGATGAACTGTTATATATAACCAGGTCCGCTTCGCTAAACACCAAACATCCTGTGAGAATTTTCCAGTTGCCGACGTCTTAGATTTTACTTGAAATTAGGTTTTACAATGCCTGAATGGTAGACGTAAGCAAAAGTGCATGAAGAAGAAATGATCGACCAGTTGAAATAAGATTTTTATCAATACATTTGTAGAAAAGTGGGTACATTTAAAAAGGTGCGACACTGTGTTAGTAGGGCATTTCCATACAAGAAAGCAACATATCGTAGAGACAGACGGAGTATGCGATATGGACAAATGCTAGAACTTTCGAGGATTCAAATATTTGCTGCACTTGAGTGTACTTTGTTTGGCTTATTGCGTTTAGCTCAGATGCTCAGAATCCAAAACAACGCGACTCCCCGCATGAGCAATATCAGGATTTATATGTTTCAAACGATGAGACAGCGGTTGTCGATCGTAAGCGAAATCAAAGGGCTATCATTAGAACGCGCCATATGCAATTATACTGTGACTCTCGTAGAATAGCCGGAGTAGATGAATAGTCTCCAAAATCTGCTTCCAAATTAAGGCAGTTACATACAGCTTTATAGTGAGGGAATACATACACCTATATGTATGCATGCATATGCACACATGAATTTATGCACCGACGACACGATCGAGACAGAACTGACATGTTTACGGAGGACATTAGCAGAGAACGCCTATTCTGTAGAACTTACTGACAGACACAGCACTGAAAGGTAAACTGCCATAAGTGGAAAATTTGTTTTACAGGATGTTAAAATATAGAAGAAAGGCTATGGCTGAAACAGTTACCTATAGGCTAAGTAACGTCATTTAAATGATACACAGCACGGCACGTCTGCCAATCTCGTTCAGGTCCAACCTTATCGTTTAAGCATCATTCAAAAGTACATTACCTAACGGGAGCCTCTCTCAGTGAATACATGAACACCACCCCATATGACCGAATAAAGGTGAAGTGAAATCCTCTTCAAGTGTTATTCTATAACGCCTCGCTGAATCAGTGTACCGATCTCTACCAGAAGTGGCTTTTCAGCCCATTTACCACTTGCCTAGTCAATCCAAAAAAATTCAATTTCGTAATCTGGCTACTTCGGAAGCGATCCAAATTCGAATACGCAATTCACATTTGTGCGATCAGAAAAACTGTCCTACGACTACTATAAACTCGGTTACTGAACTGACAAATCCAGGGATTAATTTGATCGCCTAACTGCCCTACAGTTCAAAGTCGTCTGACATAAGTATGTGACAGTCTGACTTTGATCCTGCCTGCTTGGTGTTACAAAGTGACACGTAACTTGTCCGATGCCAAATAACTGAAAACAAACGGTTCGTCAAACTGCTTTTCACTGCTAATGAACAGCAATATTTTGGTGTTTCCAATAGTAACCTCAATATGTCAGAAACTTGGAGTTCACAATCAACAGCCGTTTGCACGTCCTAAAAACATAATGCAAGTCCCGGAGAGTAGACGTAAAACAGAATTACATGTTATCCTTCTGCAATAAACATGGATGTACCCAACCTTTAGTTCGTACCGACGAGTGACCACTTCCACCTTTGTCTTTGGGCCTTAGCGCGTGAACGGTCTACGACTGAACTCTAAACACACACGGGTGACGCCCGGTACACTTAAATACACGCTTAACCCATGGTGAAACAAATTCCCTGACTGCGATCGACAAAAGCCTGTGAAGACCGTGCGTTCAATAAACACTCCGTGGTGGAAAATGTCTATGTAACCACAGAAAACCATTAATAAGTATGCCAGTAAGACTAGTATAGAAATTTCCAGTGAAATCAAATATAGACCATGCGAACTGTGCACTAGAGAACAATGGGTATATTACACCCATCATCAATGCAGAAGTATTAATCGTAAATTGAGTTCACCTTGCCAATCAGTTGTTCAACAATTCCCACTCTTGAATTCTTACCGGCTTTTTGGGTAGATTAAACAAAAATTCGCACTTCATCCAACGAGTGATTAATAAAAGAAAACAAGCTACAGTGGGCGTTCCATCACGTACCGCGGTTGGAGAATTTCATCAGGATTATCTCTTCTCAAAGAGAGGGGTTCATATGAATGACCTAAGTTCTGTTCAGTGTTGCTGTTGCAACAAAAAAGTCTACATAGTGTTGACGAGGACGCATCAGGTGGATGGTTATTTGTTTGCGAGGCCATAGTGGATCATAGTAAGAATCATTTAGAAGCGATTAAAGCGAGTCAGGACGCCAGCAAGCATACTGACGCAATAGATCAATATCCTTCCGTTTGTATTTAGGGAAAGATCTGGGAATTTTTATAATTCGAAAAAGAACTGATACTTTGGGAACCATGGAATCCTGACTTGAATCCTATCGGCAATACCTGGAGTGTCATGGTACTATCCATATGGGAACAAAGAAGCGTTGTTAAGTTGCTGTCATTTTAATCCATAGGTTAGAATTAGATCACCGTGCAAAGTATGCACACTGTATAAACCTAATTACGTCTGCTTTTGACACAGAGGGAACTTGTCAATAATATGCGTTATCTTCATTTATCTAGAAACACATAAACCTTGAAGACAATAATATTCGTGCTATGAAGGCAAACAGTGATTGGAAACCACAACTTACAATCACACCCGGAACGAGAGAAATTGAAAAACGCAGATGCATTTGTTTGATGCATAGAGACCTACAAGCACACAAAATCATAAACACAAACATTACGGCTGATATCCTTATCACCATGGGCAATGCCTACAGGAGCTTCTGAGAGCCGACATTTATATGATTCATCGCACACGTACATATGGACACACGTACTGATAAGCATCCGTGCTCTCTGAGCTTATATAGGTAAGTGGTTCTACGCGGGTATGTAATGTGATGCATGTCGTATACCTGTTAATTGAGTTGGGGAGCAGGCCTTGGTTTGGGTTGGAACTGACGAGAATGATCGAATAACTGTATCGATTAGGGTCTGAAGGAGTGCGGAAACTGTTCGAAACTGTTCGGTTCCGAAAATGAACATTATTCGACTTCTGCATAGCTGTAAAATAGGAAATCCGGAAATGGACTTCAACAGAGCAAGAAGTGACAGCCATAGCCCATCTGAAATCCTGAGAGAAAGAAAATTAAACTCAAAAGCATAATGTAACAGTTGCCGTTAACACTGCCGATCGCCCCAGTAATTATCCTAAGCGGTACTGATCACCATGTATGTTTCAAATTGGAATATACGCACATTGAAAGTCAACCTGTGGTTGACATGTCCGACAACATAATTGCAATCCGCGTTAGATGCCACCTAGTCCCAATCCCCGGGATCTCAACTGGGCTGTAGCTAGAATACGCAAGCAGAATCACATCAGCCATACAAAGCAAATCGTACGCGGTAGAAACCGCCATCTATTGGAAAATGTGAATTTGTAAGCCAGCTTTTAGTAGTACATGAAAAACAACTATTGTGCACAAAAACATCATACAATTACCATTTCACCAAGAAACGCAGTTTCACTTTCATTCAACTTCGAGGACAAAACCAAGTCGCCGTTCTCCGAATTGATGTAACAGTCACAAGCAACTACACGTAAATTCACATCGGAATAATGCAGATCTTCACCAGTCATGATGTTCACGTGAGATATGTAACGTTGTTTAGATTAAATCTGGATGTGGCCCTCTGAAACCGCAAACAGTAATGACTCTCAAGTGTTTGTTCACTAGTGCATACCTAATTAAACAATATGTCAAACACGGCTCATGTTTGTTTGTGTGTGTGTGTGTGTCTGCGTCCACGCACTCGCGCACTTGTGACTATGGTCAAAGGCACATGATCGATGAGTCTACCAGTGCACGTGCAAACGAAAGGGAGTCTGATTCTTTGTGCTTCACTAATAAGTACTTCCCTTAGGATACAGCGAAAATAACATGCAGTGGTTGTCGTGACTGTTCCCACTGTTTGGACAGGCAATCGAATGTCTCTACTGTCAACAGTACACACAAATCATGTATGGTATTATGAAGGTGGTGGTGGACCTCGAACATTGTTCCTAGCATCGTCAACTTTCCTGGAGTACTTATTATACACAGAAAGCAAACAAAAACAGGTGGATCTCCGAAATCCAGAGCACTGAACATGAAACGAATTAAAAGTAAAAACAAACGATACTTTAAAACATGAGTAATATTCACATGTCGTCATATTCTTAGTCAGTTAATTGAAACTATGAAGCGATGTAAGACGCAACCTTGACTATGTGCACAAAAGAAGCTGGACAACCTTGGGGAACCTACGCTTTGGCGAATCAAAAGCGAATCAAAAGGTTTACCATTCAAAAGCATCCCATTTCCTCATCATATTCGACAGTGATATATCAACGGTCAACATCCATGTCCAACTACGATACTGTCATGCAAAGAATAACTGAACAACATAAAACACTCGAAAGAACGAGACTCAATTCATAAAAGCCCTGTGTCCAAAATCAAGCATTTGCAATGGTGTTTACAGCTTGCAAATAAACAGCCGAAGCGTAAGTAGCAGTAACTCAACTTTCACTAGCCGGCTGCACTAACCGTGCTGTTTTACAAACAATTAAAACGTATAATAACAGTATTCACATTAGTGAGCCTAAATGACAACTATCTTCCCTAACGCGTCTAAAGGCCGGCACTGTGACCATCAAGAGTCTCAGTACGATAGACGAACCCGACTCACAGTGATTAGTTTATTGATAAATTTCCTCAACTTCCTATCCAAAAACGCCGGTTGTCAATTTCGCAACCTAAGTTGGCATGCTGCAACGGAGCAAGCGTACTCAGTATGGCGAACGACTACAGGATATCCTCGAACCACGGTCTGAACATGTAAGTTTGCGGACAGCAGAATAACGGATCCGTAACTGACGGAATGCGATTTGGCAAACCCCTATATCTAGATAAGATTTCAGTTAGGAAAAACAGGTACACTGGTCAAATTGTTTCACACGCAAACATGAGCGTATACTGAAATAAAGTTGCATGGGCGAGATGTGATTGACTGTGCACTTTCAACAATGCGGACAATAAACAAAGAAATTTTGCGGAAGTCAGACGTTCCAACTGATCGAAGCCATGCTGTCTATAGTTCGTTGTCTGAGAGCACATCTGCGCGCACTATTTCGACGGAGGGGTTGGTAAACGTGTTATCAATGCCGGATGAGGAGCGAGAAATCATACGACAAAAATACATGTACAAGCAAACAGGAGAACGAATTATGTATCCCATAGTCTACGGAAGTCGTGCAGCGCGCAAACGAACAGGGTAGTGCAGACAGCAGTTGAAAATAGAACAGGAAGTTGAATTGGTCGATTGCTCGTTACGGTCTATTTGCTACCATGTGTGTCTGTTTCTCCAGCTAGTCAGAAGTTGTTTGGTTAAATGACTACTCGTCAGTTGAACATTGTAGCAGAATCACTGAACGCCAGGAGTAGAATAAAAGCCAGGTAATGTCACTCAAGACGTGATGCAAAGCATAGACACACTACATATGTCACGACCGACTGTGTGCTGAACGAAGTTACTGGGGTTTTCGTGCACACTGGGAACAGCACACCAGTAATACTACCCAGTGAACGAACACAGATCAAGAATAAATATACACATACAACCAAACACGCATAAGTTTTCATGTTTGTCTGATTGAATAAACAAATGTATCCGTTTGTGTGAAATGGCAAATTACGCTTGACAAGGCTTCAGTTTTGCTGATTGGTGGTGTAGTTGTCGTTAGCCTGGAAAAACTTTAGAGTATAAATGTTGTCCACTATGGCTGTTACCTAGTGTCAACATCTGACAGAATTATGTTCCACAAATGACCAGATCAGCACACTGTACGAAAGAGTGAATGAGTCATCTAACACACTGTCAAGACTACGGAAAAGACACTGCCTGCAACAATAGAGCGGACAATGTGGTACGAAGATATGATATATGATTTTGTTACTCACGCAGTGCTTCCATAAACACGTGGTCGAATTACTAAGGACAATACACGCAGTACGGGAAGAGGACCATGACAGATATGCATAAATAGATGGGCGCTGATCGAAAATTTGCGCGTCCTATCACCACACTCATTTACCAGTGGAAGTTAAACTGCGTAGGACTACGTAAGAATATAACGCAAAATAATAACGTCCTAATGAATTACAGAATGGGTTTCGTCCTAGAATGGAACATATAGCTGAAAACAGTGGTGAATTGTGCCTGGTGATCCATCAAGAGTAAAGGTTTAGTGACTGAAATGATGGGTTTTGAGCTTGCACAAAAAATGGATTAGCCTGGACAGTAATGACTATCTGAAAACAACCAACCGATTGAATATGGCATCGTTGTGCATGCACATCTTATCCACTAGAATAACTGCTCTACAAGTTAGTTGCAGTTCAGTGGTGAAGATATTCTCCTACGGTGCATGCGTTAACTGGTTGGAGCCTCAGTTCCAACAAACGCTTCGGTCAAGGTTTAAGCAGCACAACAGCATCAAGTTACATGCCAAGGGATATAGTACAAGATTTGAAAGAGGAAAACTAACTGCTGTAGGTGTTAGATCATCTGTTAAACATATGAGGATGAATTCCATGATGCACTAACACAGACGTTAATCACGTAAATAAGATACATATGTAACCTAGACAGAGAGCAAATTCCTAATAAGATAAACACCTGTTGACCTTTATATGCCATAAATAGATTCATTGTCCTTCTATCTTATTAGGTTGATGATACAAAACATACTCTAGGCTATTGAAAGTAAAATATCGTCTGCATTTATACAGTCATACAGAGTTAATGTTAATTAGGATTAAGAAAGTTCACTTCAACTTCATAGATGAAGCAATATACCACCAGTGAAAACAGCGAGTGGAGCACAAATTTCGAACCATTAGGGACGGGTGTGAAGAACAGATATGCACACGCTGATCTGTCCACAACAGCAAATCCAGAGATTGAGTGCGAAGCCCCCCACCTGGAAGTCTGTCTGAATGGACTCAGACATTTGTAAAATCGTAAGGGTGATGTTACAAAAGCCAACAATGAGTAAACATTTATCTGGAACCAAAATAAAAATCGACTTTGTATTCAACTCGCATTAGTAATAATCTAAACCACCCACAACTCATCAGAAAGCCAAAAGTGGATTACTGGTTCTCTTGTTTGTCATTCCCCCACCACCAGTCAAACTACGATGAGTCTATGCACTCCAGTTCAATTTTGATGTAAGACCAATTGGTTAGATTGCAGTATTTTGTGACAAAAATGATATCACCATTAACAACGATGGATTTTAATTCATCTGTAGCGAAGAATCATAGCAACTGAGATATCGTTATAAAATACACAGTTTAGTATATGCACGAACCAGTAAACAAAACAGCTATTTAGCTGCGGTCAAAAGTTGCACAGACATATGATTGTCGTTTGAACGATCGAAATCCGCAGTGCACAGGTACACGAATGGTCAACTAGTCGTTCAACAGGCAACATAACACTCGATGTGCACATGCGCATTTTCCGAACAGACAGCAATGGTTGATCAATACGGTGACTATTCAAATGTATACAAACATAAAGACGCATCATTCTATAGGTCATGTCACAATAAAGCCTGCACAGGACTACACAGGTATCACAATATCCGATGTATTGACCTTTATCGGTATCTTTTGCTGGATGATGTAAACGAAATAAAACCCAAACAGTAAGGAAAATCACTTACTTCGAACCGGGTTCAATAATTTGTCGCGCACTGCTCATTCATAAAGGACTGAGAGAGAGAGCAGCAATTTGTCACTGTGGATAGCATCTGTCAAGCAAATAAGCAGTATCAATTGTTTGGTGACAATAGTGACCTAAATAAAATAGGAATTAAAAGTTTCTGACCAATGGTAATTGCTTAAATCAACTGATCTGCCAAAAAACAGTCTCCATGCACAGGTGCGTGCCCGTAAGTACTAAGCCTGTGATCAGCTATATAAGCGCTGATGCCTACAACATCAAGTGACCCATACTATACGAACCAAAAGCCATCTATAAAGGCCGTCAAACTAAATCAATGACACTATTAAACTGTGTCAATTGTAATGTCGAAAGCAGATTGCGGATATGGAGGAGCTCCGGTGGTCGATACACGTGATGTGTTCGCGTGATAAGGCAAAGTGACGTGGAGGACTTGCACGTATACCAGGCAAAATGAAAATTAATGGCAATCAGTCTAAAGCAACCCAAATGAATTATGCGGAAAGAAATGAACTGGGTTGTAAGTAACGAGAGCATCGTTACGGTACTCTATCCCAGAAGGGTTGCCACCCATAAGATAGGAAAACTGTCGATATATCACACAAGGCAGAATTACATCGATGTGGGGAGGAACGTACAGAATGAAAGCATGCAGTAGGCTAGAAGGAAAAGATGCTTCGTTGAATTCACAAAACTAGCCAGTGATTGAATGAGGGAAGCTATTTGCTTAAAGTTGCATCAAAGAGTAATTGTGGCAAAACCATCGTGATCAACATGAAACACTAAGTTAATTTGCTTTGTTAGATCAACGAGGTACACACAAAACAACTGGAAATGCATGTAGACCAATACACTTCATTTTGCTGTGATACATCATCGGGGGTTCGAAACATGGGCAAAAAAAATAGCACTTACAGCATTCATTAAGAAGAAGTACCAACCCACTGGCTTGTGCAAACAAATTAACTCCGAAAGATGTCCACTAAACAGGGTAGTGAGTACGATTCAGACGATCGGTAGAATGGATATTAGGAAAACGAAGTTTTTACCATCTCAGATGTTAAAGACAGTGTTAATGCTGTCGAGAGATGAAGGATTCAGTGAGCAGAAAAAAACAATCTGAAGCGTGCACTAGGTGAGGATATAACAGTGCATGAATACAAACTAGTGTTCACGGAGTGTCAGAGCGAGAATAGCTAGTGATGTACTAAAATTGGATATTTTAAACTAAATGAATAAAGTGGTTGTAACTTTATACGCACATCAAACAAACATTCCGTCAGAAAACGTACATATTTGTAACCATCTGTTAGTGAGATGATGTGGTCAACAGCATAAGACGCAAAACTGGCAAAGTGAAAAAATAGGCGGAAATTTGGCAATATGAACTGGAAGTGTGATATACAGTACACCAGGTTATCAAATGTTCACTGAACAAACGCGAAACATTTTCAGGATTCTCCGTAAAACTTCAGACCCATTGTTGATCATACACTAATCGTTAAATATTTCAAGTATGTATAAGTTGATCTAGAAAATTCAACGGAAAAGCAGATAATTAATGCCCATACTACTAAAACGTGTTATGACCCAGAAAAGTCAATATTTGTGGTTGAATTGTAAGCCGTTTTCCAATCATTAAATGAGGACGGACACAGTTCTTCACAGACTGCCAGTTTGTACCGGTCACGACCACAAGAACACCAAAATTGTGATTATAATGCTTCTTCATGTCCTCCATCAAACCCACAGCCCACGATCAGTTTCGTCCATGTATGCATTCACCGGGTGAACGTTGTCTGAATGGAGGATCATATTGGCCATCCATCACATTACGAGCTGAAACATTTACCCCTTCAACCAAACAGAGACGAAACTGGTACTAGAATGTCGGTTTGAGGATGAGCATTATAAGGCACGATAACTTCAATAGCTATTCTTATTGACAGGTAAGTACGGTCAAAAACATCCGTTAGATTATGTTGAATATTAAAGGTCATATAGTCATAGTACTACTTCATGCGTGTATTTGACAAAATGAATAGATTCGAAATAGAATTTGTAACAATAAGGCTATTGAATTGTTAATATCAAAACCAACAAGAATTTGTTTTACGCCCTCCGAATAACTAAACATCTCACCAGTGGATAGGGTGATTAAACGAATTGTTTAACAAGACAGTTTAAAAAACTATCAAAATCTAAGAGAATTTTTTTTTAAATTACATGTAGACGAAGTGTTCTTTCAGATCATTCTATTATGCATCCGCTAGAAACAGTTTGCGGGAAATGGAAATATGGAAGCCTTGTATGTGGAAGTGTGTATAATGAGAAGGGATAGTTTGGAGTTGTTCAGGCGTAGGCTTGTGCTAAACACATACAAGAATTTGTAGAACGAATGAGATAACCGTCTTGCGGCAAATATGCTACTATTATTAAAGTTTTTGAAAACTACGTAGTTAACCTCTGAGTTAAGCAGTATTTAAATTGAGATAGATAAATTCTCGATTGTACACCGCAGAACACGTGCATCGTTAGGCAAAATCCAACAAATGTATCACGAGAACGACCAAAGAAAGACAAGAGCCAAAACAAATTATTTTACAACAATGACCTGAAGCCTCTATGGATTTTAAGCAATGGATAAAGAAAATTAAGTCAACTACTAGACTGTACAACAATGACCTGCTTACTAAGGTGGGTGATTAAAAAGTAAGTCACTAACGTATCTATCTCATATTTTAAACTGAACATAATGACACCAGAACGAACCTCAGTAGGAAATAAATATGAATATTTTTGATTTCAGCAGTACTAAACATCGTTCGACCTACATAGACATTTATTTTTGTATATCCAAAAGTTGAAAAACGTAAGAAAAATTTCGGGATTGGTCAATAGCCGCTCCAACATATGATGAATCGCCGTCATTCATCCACAAAAGATACCACAACAAACTGTGAGTCAGAGTCTCCAAAGATTATTATGAACTCAGCAGAAGAGGATCACAATGATTTACCAAATCTGTTGACAATCAAGAAAATTCAGTGAGGTAAATAAATGAGCACACCAATGGTAGATAAGGTGGCCTGATAATCATATTTGAGACTATCAACTGGTTGAAGATGGGAGAATAGTTGTGATGATTAATACTCTCCCAGCAAGACGACGAACGTACAATGAAGTAGAGCAGACTGGCTTGGTTCCTTCTTGAAAACATGAATAATACATACTTCAGGTGTAGTTGGTGTTCAAAACCATTTTGAAAACTGGTATATACGCATAAAATATGTGAATCGATAAAATTTGTAATGCTTCACTAGGAAACAAAACAGGCGACAGCCGCATTTTCAGCAAACCGTTTTCATAATCAGTCTGAAACCTATATTCACCACTGATGTCTAGACAAATAGGATGAGGCATTAGTGTAGTAAATAAACCAACTAAGCCAACAAACTGCTGTCTCGCGCAGTGAACATTAAATAACGTTTGCATATAATCAAACAAACTGTCAAAACAACCCAACAATATCTTTTAGGAAACTGTATAGTTTCAAATTTGAATAGAAAAACTAGAACAAAAAATTCCAGAAATCACGCCAACAAGGTGATTTAAACCTTTTACAGGATAAGTAGGTAGTAAGTTTACAAAAAACCTACAACAGTTACCGAGATACTCAAAAAGCTTGTTTGTAAAAACCGGATGCGTAAACAAAATGGTGCAGAATTATTAACCGTAAATGTTTCCACGAAGACAACAAAGTTTACAATATGGCCTATGCTTTCCTTTATATTGTAGGTCCATACCGCAATGAACTGTGAGAAAGACGTATGTCTATCGTATACTTTGAAACACATAAACTTGCAAAGACAACGAAACATTTTTGAAAGCAACCACAACGAAACATTATAGAATTGCACTTACATATAAAATTATATATATATATAGAGAGAGAGAGAGAAGAAAAATCCGAATGGTAGAAAACCACACGACGAAGAAATACATTTCCAAAATATTGCAACACAAAATCAAGGAGCTACAACGTTTGAAAACAGAATAAATTAAACATACAAATGGAACGAAACAATAAGTTCAGTCAGCTACCATATGCAGATACCAACATGTTGCATAAGAATGACTAAAAATGCTGAATTGCTAAACCGTAATCAGTCAATTTAATTGGTATAGTTGAACAGCGTCCCCCGTGTGATTGCGGTCTTTCCATTCAAGTAGAATTTGTGGCCGTTCCATACCAAAATGGTACCTAATTAAAGTGGCGTTATTTTTAGCGCTAATCACTGGTGAACTCCGGTCCCATGCTTTCGAAGGTATAAAATAAATAGGACCTAACAAAACCCACACCGAGCAAAACCTAACCAACAAACCGAAACTGCTAAAGATAACAGTTTGTGAGTTGCCTTGTGATAGTCGAGTCATATAAAATATGCATACAAAAACCGACGTCGTAACTCCATTCAATAAGTCAGCCTTAGGAATATCCAGTCAGGATAAAATCGCTTATTTAAATAAGACGTTATGTGGCCGAGTCAATGCTATAGCATCGCTTAGTGTGAGGCTAGCGGAGCAGTCCTGATCTCGTAATAACTGGAACGGAATTCAACTTTCAGCCAGAACGAGTACATACAGTAATAGTTGACTGTAACAGAAAAGGAACCTCGATTAGATTAAAATTAAACCTCTGAATGACAGTCAGAAACCAAACCTTAATTTTAAAACTGCGATCATGATTTTGAATAGATATATTTTGCTTCACAGTTGCATTACATATTCGCATTGAATGAATGTTGTATCAATGGACACATGCCTCAAAAAATGCAAGTGTCAGTCAAGTGTATCATCATGACTGACAGCGTCGTTATTAAGACCAGTCTGTCAACTTAACCTGAATCGAAAGACGCCAGTATGCATACGCCATGACAGGTGGATTGCGTCGCGTCATTTGCAATTCCATCCACGTGCTCTGCGTATATTGTAAACCTAGAGGAATAAAATCAGGAAACAAGCAAGTCGCAGATGATTTTACCCACAGACTCACACTTAAGTAGATTATGAACGCACATGCCCCCCCCCC
>JTDE01002847.1:24805-96415 GCA_014338405.1 Paragonimus skrjabini miyazakii | reverse complement strand
GTGACCTTGGGAGGTCGAACAAACTAGAAAATGCAGACATGCGATCAAACAATATCAACAATGTCAACGGTCAAAATAATAGCAAGATAGATTGAATACGTGGCAAACCAAGAGTGTCTCTACAAAATGACGGTAGACAGCCAGGATTACAAAGGTCATGAGTATCACGGAGTAACTGACCATTTAATAATCCGGAGGTTGGGTTTTGGGGGAGGGCTACATTGTGGGGCAACACACGTTCGACCATCAGCCACATTTTCGACAGATGAAAACCCATTTGAAATCATTCCAGGTGTGGAGGACCCCACAAGACTGCGGCACGAGGGGCAGGTCGTGTTGACATTCGTAACCTCCTCAAGTACAACAGGCTCTCCAATGTGGATCCTTTTGGACTTCCGTGAATCGTGCACTGTCTAGTCGATGGATGCACGCGATTGAATAATTTGGGGGATCGGAATTTAGTAGATGCCTTGAAAACTCGTAACATTAGTATTGTTGAATTGCTCCTGACAGTTTCGGATAATTCACTCAACAACGTGTACTCGACAATTCCAATAACGCTCATTCAGAAAGTCAGATTAATGGAACTGTTTCCAAGTTCCAAAAGGTCTATCGAAATAGACACATAACTCCCTTATTTACCGACACAATCATCAACTGGTACCCATGAGTTGATTACACGTTACCAGCGACTGCTTGTATAGCTTTCCCATTGTGGTTTTAAATCAAATTGAGAAAATGCCTTAAAATTCACACACTTCCATTGCTATACAGGAGACGCAGCAAAATTATACTTCAACAAACCAAGAGAAGACTAAACTCCATCGTATTCGATTAATCATCCATCAGGTATTGCTGGCTGATGTCAAATAGGAATACGGTCAAACTGGGTTTTTTGTTCCCCAGAAGCAAATCACCGGTTAAACTGAGGTATACAGTCAGGTGTGAAGGATATATAATTCGAGTATTATAAGAAATGCTGTTTCGGGGATCGAAGTGGAAAAAGGTGAGAGGACAATTATTTCAGTAACTTACTGTGGTGGTTGTCACTAAACCTATTTTTCATTACTGTTGTTTCATTGCACTGTTGACAATAAACTGTACAATTGCGTTCGAAAGATAAATTGCTTGCTTTGCATAGTTCATTTGTTATTGCTATTATATTGCAGCTAGCTCCGGGGTTGAGCTAAGCTAACTATTTCATTTTTGTCGGCAAGAATATGCACTAGTGACGAGGTTTACTGAGAGCGAATTTTGAGTCCAGTGCTTCTTTTCGAGAGGGGTCGACTGGAAAGTCCAGTTGTCGGGGATGTTCAACTTGATATTCCGAAAACGCTCATTCGGAAGGCCAGGTTAACAGGACTATCTTCCAGACCCAGAAATGCCAGAAATGGCGGTCGAAAGGACTGGAATATATACAGTACGGGATGACAAAATTACAGCAAAGTGCTATTCTATCTTGAATGTGAATTCACCAGATAGACAAATTATCCGTCAGAAAAAACGTTCGAAATGGAGAAACCAAATATGAGTCCACAAACAGCCACCAGTCAACGAAAAACGAGCACATTGAAACAATCGGGTGCAGATGAAGGCCGGAGCATGTCATGTAATACCACGAAAGAAAGTTTTAATTGATACGTAATGATGGTTGTCAAGAAAAGAATGAAACGGGCATTTTATGTGCAGTCACGTCGCAAAATCCGCCATGATTGTTTACTACACACACCAAACACATAGAGAGGTAAACTTAGGATCGGCTTTCTGCAAACAACTCAAATTCGACAATCGTATCGAACGAGTTCCAGCAATTTCAGCAATCACTGTAGACGAAATTTCGAACACGTATCGCTGGATGTTTTGTTTTCGTTTGCTAAGCCTTAGGCCGTAAACTTTCCAATCGATAAAACAATTTCAAACTCACTAAAAGTCTGCTGTTGTACGCATTTTTTAGTACGTTAGGTAGTAATTTAGGTATATATTTATTTACAGATTACTCCTGATTGAAGCATCACTATCCTATGGAACTTTGTACAGTTTCGACCAGTTATTATTGTTACGTAGGGTGATGGTGTTGTTGATTCAGTTTAATGGGTTGTAGATTCGGCTGTTCATCAGTCTGTATCTCTGGGTTGCAAACATTTAATTGTCAAACGATACGGTATAATCTGTGGGTTTATATGTTTAAGAACTTCAAATAAACGTCCACATTTATACGCTTGAACTCTCACGCACTGTTCATGGTAGCTGGTTTGGTGACGATAAACTGACTGACAGACTCGGTTAACAACCGCACAAGCAAACTATTAGAAATCAGGTACTCACTCTGCAGCAGACAATTATTTAAATATCAGTGCGAACTGTGCGACTATGCCCGAAACCCCAGGAAGATAAGCCAGGGAGGTTTACCTAAAATAAACCGTTATTTCCTGGTTCATGGACGCATGATATATACATACCGAATTATTGGCTGTACAACAAATGGGGAGTAAAAAGTAGACTACTCTAGGTGACGCACGGGAAAGTAGACGCGCGTTCCGGTGCGTTTTCTAGGTTGAGGAGGAAGCTCTTCAGAAATAGGTGCGGAAACCAACTCTAGGGCTGACTCAGAGTTTGGAGTCACTGGAGACTGGTCGGCTGATGCTTGCGTTATCATAAAGGGGGTGAATCGGTAAAGGCGGGTTTAAGGCGATCGATCGAAACCGTGAGAGTTTTCGTACACCGTATGATGTCACGAAAACATTCTTTATACGGTTGCTGCAGCGGTTTCTTGGCAGAGTCTGCTCGCAGAAACACGAACTCACAAGTACTGAGTTGTTTAGGAACGTAAGGTGAGGGTTGTTGAATACGTGTGGCACGCGTTTGTAGCGACCACGTGTTGGCGTAATCCTGAGCGTCGACAACAGCTTCGCTCATTGGTTGAAAATGTCATTCGGAAAGTTAGGAGGACTACCACAAACTGGTGACGCTTGGGTCGTAGTGTCACTTTTTATGCAATCGGGAACACCAAGTAAAACCAGTTCAGAACTGTTCAGTCTGTCCGCTCATGAGTGCCTAGTAAAACTTTGAGCTGACGATGAAAAAGTTCTACGAGTAGATTCGCTTATTGGTGGTATGCTGTGGTGCACGCTCGGTGCACGCCTAACAACTTATTCAGTTGTGAAAGTAATGTTGGTTAGAATTGTCTACCAGGATCGGTTGTGATCGCCAATGGACAACCAAAACATGCTATCCAATGCTCAACAAAAACGCAAGCGACAGATACCGTCGATGAGGCTGACAGTATGGGTTGTGGTCAGCGAGTGGACCGGTCGATATAAGTGAGATAGTTAGTGTAGTTTGCAGAAGCTGGAGGTGGCTCAATAATGTCCAGGTAGACATGTTCAAAGCAATCGTTGGGAGCTGAAAAAGCTTCCAGCGAGCTGTTCGTTTGTCCGGTGACCTTCCAACGTTAGCATGCAAGGAAACAGTTGGTCTAGTGCCGCACGTCCCGATTCACGTTATGCGAGACGAATTGATTCGCAATCAGTCTTGACGATGCGCGTATTCCTGACTGTGACAGGTTGTATAGCCCTTTAAAGACTGCTCTTCGCAGTAAGTATGGAACAGTTGACCTGGGATGTCCCAGATAATTGTCACACATAGTGGTATCAGCCGAAGATGTCAACAACACTGTGATGATGCATAGGTTGGTGCGTTTCTGACAATCCATCAACATGCAATCGGACTGTTGCAGGCAGCTATATTGCGGTGTGAAATCGAGTCGTTGGCAGTAAAAATACTGTGTGTTCATAATGAAGTATCCGCTGCAACGTTTGCAGTTCCGGAGACATGACGGATATCCGTAGAAAATTGGGCTGTGTAGTCTAGACGTCCGGTTTCTCAAGGTGAATGTCTACGGGAATAATTCTGCAAAGCGTATACAAGAGGTTTGAAGTTCATGATAATAGTGGACTAATGGCTCTCAAGTGCAAGGCGAAAATAGCGCACAACCCTATACGAAGTGAAAAGCTGAGGATCGAAAGTACTGTATCGCGTTTCAGTATCGCTAAGACGCAGAGAAAAGAATGAAGTTGGCTGCCATGCCTTAGGAATGTCTTGCAGCATTACTGTACCTATGATAGTGTCCAATGCATCCATGCGGATACGGGTAGGTGCATCCGAGTGTTGGCAGTGCAGCATGACGGCAGAGGCGAGTGCCTCCTTTAGGGTAGTGAAGACCGTAGTACCTTCGAGGGTTAGGTACAAACTTCGTTTACTGTCCCGAAGCAACTCCATCGGAGGCTGCGTAAGCCTGACGGAGTTGGGGATATATCAACGATAGTAGTTCATGAATCCACTGAAGCGGCGGTGCCTGTAAATTGTGTCGAGAAGCGGACACGATCGAATAACCTCGACCTTAGACTCAAGCAGTTTAATCACTTATGCCGAGATACTGCGGCCTGAAAAAGCCAACGAGGCGTGACCGAGTTCGAACATGGCTCCGTTGATAGTTTGACCGTATGATGCTAGACGTTGAAACAACGTTCGTAGGTGGATGATGTGCTATTCCCGATGACAGCTAACCAACAGGATGTCATATGTGCACGCACAGACGACATCTAATCCTCGGATGACTTCATGTATCAAACGTTGGAAAGTTTGTACAACGTTATAAAGGCTAAAAGGCTTGCGCAAAAATTTGAAGACGCTAAAAAGAGTGGTGATAGCTGTTTTGGGTATATCCTTCTGTGCTACCGGTATTTGATGGTAGTCTCGGACGAGGTCGATTTTGCTAGAGATTGTTTTGCCTGCAAGACTGGTAGATGGATCGTGGACGTGTGGCACGAGGTACTTATCTGGGACAATGCTACCGTTCTGGAAAGATACTCCAAGTCGCACTTTCATGAACGTGAACGAAGCGATCTTTAGCAGAATTGGTCTCCCCTCACCTAACATCCGATACCGGCAGCACAGGATGATATACCGAGAACGGTGATAATCATCACCATTTTGTTTGTTCGAATTTCTACGTCTGCCTCTTTGTCTCAGAAACGCCGCACAAACGTTCTAACTACCGCACAATAAACTCAATCGAGAAGTAAATATTTTGTGTCGACAAATAGATGACTTCCCTGTGGTCAGCTGTTCTCCAGAAAAGCACAATCTCTGAATCCGGAGGTCATTTCAACGTCTAGCTTCATGGGATCTTATGAACAAAGCCGTCAAACGCGAACCTGGTCAAAGATCGCTGAACGTCGAGCCCTCACCATCTCTGCAGACGGAGTCAAATCACTATCCGCATCTTCGTGAGCCACAAATTTTACGGAATGATTTCGAAAGATATGCGCCTAGGAAAGTCCTGCAACTGAACTACCTAGCCACGCTCTCTATGGACATCTGCAACCATGGTAAAAACCACCGATTTTTCCTCATTACGACCCATAGTTGTTTGATTGTATCACTAAACCTCTTTTAGTTTTATCATGCCTAAAACGAGGAACTCATGGTGTGTGTGATTGTATGTATTACTTGGAACCCCACCCTGTGGCTCCATTTTCGTTGTCATACTCGTTGCAGTTAAGTACAAAGGAGAAATTTTCCAGTGTCTTCAGTAAAATCTCGTCAGGTTGTTACAGCTGTAAAATTTCAAGGTAGAGACGGTTTCATACAAGGCACGGTATTAATTAAACTAGACATTCCCGTCTTACTTATTCACGGTTGTGAAAGCCAGTTTGGTCGGCCAGTTGTTGTCCAAGGAAGCTGGAATGATTAAACTGACATCTTAGCATACTCGTGGTCCGGCTACCAAATCGCATAGCGGTGGTTTCGGGAATAAAACTCGCTCACTGAGGAACAAAATTATGTTGAATCATTGGAGTGAAACGAAAACGAAAAAGCTAGTACTCCTAAAACTTCCCCATCCGTTATGATGTTAGGTGACCGGGAATTTTAACGAATGCCGATAACTAGTATTTTGGAATTTACTAATTGTAACAGCTTGATGCGATTTTTTTATAGTGTATTTGTTGTTCTGTGTTTCATGCCAACCCCACATATGCATTAGAAGGGTAGATAACTTAGGATAAGACATGATAACCTTGTTGTATTTATCAACAGAAGTGTCGACTGACGTTGTGAAATAAAAGTTCTGAGAGTTTAACAACGAGAACCGCAAGCATCTTTAATCACCTGATTGTATGCATAATTTAGACATGAATATCCCGTAGAATATAAGAAGTAACTGATGGGTAGAAGGGGGCTTTGGTTTTTCATGTACATTGAACATCACCCAGAGTTGATCGCAGCTGTCGCATTCTTATGAACAGTCCTGTCAGCCCCTTTCGAAAAGAAGCACTAGACCCGATTTTCTCTCTCATTAGAGCAGCCCGTCAGTAGTATCACGGCCGGGACTAGAGCTCCGGTCACGCTTTCATGATGCAACCGTGTTAACCACTTCACCACTGACCTCATATCAGGCACGACTGAATCATCATATGTGAACGCTCAACTACATTCGCTTGTGAGTAATGCTCTGGTTGCCCGATCGCCTCGAGAGGAGACTTAGTAACTGTCCTGTTAACTCCAGTCAATGACCCATCGACTAGGACTTTTCTCCAGTTTGAAATGACAGAAATCATTAACTTCTTGAGCGATGTTTTGATTACCGAAGAGTAGTTGGGGATTTTGGCTTTTCGTATACATTGGACATCACCCAGAATTGATAGCAGATCTCGCGTTCCCATAGAAATGAGATCACACATCATCGTTCTAGGGGAGTAGATATGGTTTCACAAGCAGTCCGTTTTCGGTTATTCGTCATCAAGTCAGTTACATAACATCTGGTATGTCATTACAGTTGTCGAGCCAGAAAAATCAAGAGCAATTTGTCACGTTATTGCGTCAAGCTGATCTGAGAGGGAGAACAATTAGATGCCTAGATTGACCTCCGGAGGTGTCAAGTGAGTAACGGGAGGCCATGGTAATCGTACAGCTACTTGTTTTACAGGTCACCAATTCGGCCTTTTTAACATAATGTCATAAAGACCAACTCCTTTTTCACAGATAGAAGTATAACTTTCGGCGTATTCAGTTCCCTTAGCCTATCAATAACGTTTTGAAGGCAGACGTTTCCTGCGTACGTCCACCACAAAAATGTCATTTCTGCCTAGGTTTTGTCATCCGTACATATATTTCGGTAGCTCCGTGGGTCAAACCTCGAACGAGGTTTCTTTTCTGCTTGAGAGTTCCGACTGTGTTGTTCACTTGTTTAACCGTATGTTGAACGGTTTGTGACAACTTAAAGAAGTTCACACTACACAGACAAAACAAAATGTACTCGACGAAGGCCGGATTTTAATTGGTAGAGAGAAAGGTACGTCAAGATTCTTGTAATCAAGAAGTCATTATCGGCCGGATTTAGAAAACTCCGTTAATGGTTGTTCTTTAAGTACCCAGAGAAACCCGATCCTCACAGCTAACACAAAGAAAAAATTTCACGTTGACAGTCAATAATCCAGTGCACGCGCGGACTGTGAGCATTCAAAAAATCAAGTGGAGACAGTATTTCTGTAAACGAGTTTCATTTAACAACAGTTATTAAAAAAGAGCGAGTGTTTGTGAGCTATTTGTTCCCCAAGTACCTTGAAGCAATAAAAGTTTCTCACAATCATTTCGATAACGTGACTATTAACTTAGTCGAAGAGTAAACGCATGCAGATCCATAATTATCATTGAAATATGAAACACGATTGATTTTTCAAATACATTTATGTTGTAATATAATGTTCACACACTGAAACACAACACACAATCAATTTGTGACCAGTAAGAATTGAGGATTTACTAGCATACATATACACATAAGAATGAGCACTACTGACTGGGGTTGAATTAGATAACAATCATTTTCCGCTGAAGCTAGTGTTCTACGGTTTTTATGTTGTTGATGGCCTGGAAAACAAAAGATAGAACCAAATTAACTGCAAATTAGGTAAAACGTAACAAATTTTATTCTTCTTGCTGTCATACTATTTCAAATGTGGATAGATAATCGTGAAACAACAGATGCGTTGCCTATGCTACGTATCATTCGAATTTGCTTAAACAGTGACTAGAGGAAAAAGCATATTATCATTCTCAGCGGTCGTTTCGATTCTTCTAACACCTAGAATACTCTGGTTTCGCTAATCTGTCAGCTTGTCGTTTCCGATGCGTCACTAAATCACAAGTCGTTTTTGTTTCCGGAACTTGATGTGTTACAATGTCTTCTAGGGTTGTTCACAATAAGTTTGAAGCTTTTAGTCTTTTCTCTCTACTGTCGTAGACAGTTGGATGCTGCGGATACCGTTGGGCAATCCAGTTAAACAAGTATCGTAATAGAAAGCTGCCTTTAACTACCAGCTGTACTCACTCTGTAATAACAGGAGTTCTAAACCATCCCCAAAAATATAATTATTGCCTAACTGTTTCCGTATTCATCTCGTTGACTGAGTCTGCTATGTATGAATTAAATGGGTTACTAATAAGTGAGGTAGCCAGAGGTTTGTTCGTTGGTGTTAATGTAGCGAAATGAGTCTCAAAATTCTGACTTAAAGTCTTATGAACTATCTTTTGTCCTTAAAGTCTGTAATACGATTATACAATTGCCGTTAGCTTCAGCTCCTTGAAGTGTCCAGGCATTTCTTTAAACTTATTCTTTAATCTGATTGGCTGGATGTTGTTAGTCATCAACTGGATTAGCACTAATACAATTTAAACGTGAGGCAGATTCAAGAATGGTAATTCATTTTTATGTCCTGTTATTTATTGTAAAATTCTGTACAAGAACCTCGCTTTTGTATTAATACCGGCCTTTCTGTAATATGTCACGCGTTTACTAGATACCAACTTCCATAGTCAACTCCTGAGGCAGTGTTTGTGACTCTTCTGAACCCTGTTAACTTAACGACAAAAGCAGTCCAACGTAAAACTTCATGTTAATAACTTATCTGTCATTAGTCGGCATGAACAAATAAAAGCCAAGGTGAACAGTACATTCGTCTAGAGGCTTGAACATTCTAGCCGAAGCGACTAATGTAAGTTAGTGTCTGAAGGCGGTTCCAACCAATGATGTAATTGACCACAAATACAAACAAGGTTTTCTTGATCAATGACCACAATTTATTCTGATCATCAGCTATACTGCCAATCGGGTAATTTGAATACATCAGGTTTAGATTTTCCCCTCACACAGTTAAACAATCTGTGAAATCCCCAACATCGTTTGCTCATGCGATGCAGATAAACAGTCGGAAGTAACAGAAGATAAACACGGAGGCAACAAAGGCAACTTTCACACAGATGCATAAATCACCACATCGTCGGGTAAAATGTTCCATACTAACACAATTTACGTCTTCAGTTGGACCAACAGTCAATTGATTTGGCCACGTCATGGACACTAAAGGTCGACGAATGAACGAGTGCACATGATCCACAATAACTCGTGGACGTCTGTATGTCTGTGCAAATCTGTGAACACATTGTTGACATTGTTGGTTGTCAGTAATATGATACTATTTAAACCATATTTTCAGTTAGCGGTCTCAGATGGCCTGCTGTCAAAAGTTAAATTGCGACACAACTCATTTCTATGGCGCATATTTTAAAGACACGACTGTGTACTACATACCGATAAATCTTAACAACTAAATAGTCACACATATTGGGCATGTCCATAGAAGAACCTTATAATTCACTACGTTCAGCTCATCGCTTGGAAGAACGTCCAGTCTGACTCTTTATGGCTCAATAGTCCGTGATAGTCCATTACCTGGATGATTAAACAGAACGATTGATTGTTTGGCTGAACATCACTAGAAGGGAAGGAGGTTTTAAAAAGTAAAAGATAGAACAAGACAATTGTTTCCATACCGTCCTTAGATGGCTTCTTTCGAATAAAGCAATATTTCGGAATTTCGCTGTTGTCAGAGAGAATTGGGACATTAGTCGAACGTTTACTGTATAAAAGTGTGGCCAGAGTTCAAATGCTGGCCTTGGAGAGGATGTACACTATTGCAGAGCTCTAACAAAGATGAAACTAGAACACACTGTTTGGTTTCGAGTGATGCAGGCTAGAAAGTCTATGGTAGTGTGAAATCTTCAATAAACTATGCGTGATGTTTGAGTTGGTTTAACAAAAGTACCACATTACTTACTATATTTAGTTGCTTGTATAATCATTCAAAAGCTTCATCAAATTCGCAGACACTCCGGGGAAAGATAACCAGGTATCGTTTTATCCGTCTAGTCCTCATAACAGGGACTGGAAACCTCTGTAAATCAGTACTGGAAATCGATGGTAACTAGAATACCTAATACCTTCCTTTATCATCAATTTGGTGAACAGATTTTAGTCTCACGGGCGACAAAACTGGTCTCCGATAAAGTATGAGAACACGTTGTGTTTGTTAAACGTATACGGCTAGCATAAATCGCGAACTCTTTTGAAAAGCCATGACAGGCTAGGATTTGGCCATAATCGTCAGGATGTCGACCACTGGGGAGCAGCCAAGTGTAGAGTAACACTGAAGTATCCAAAAAACAACCTAATGTTTGTGCTGTTTGATGATGTCAAGAACGAATAACGTGACAGTTGTAAAAGAAATGTTTCAGGTTTCTATTCATGCATTTTTTGTGGGCTCTGACAAAGACATATGCTGTCATATATAATGGAAGCTGCTGCTTGCCATCTTCTTGTTGCTTCAGGTTACGATGTCGAAATCAAGGACCGTCAAGTACTTTACAGTAAATTAATAAACGTAGAGTTGTTTGACCAGCATCTGTTATCTCCCAGAGCTTGACGTTTACTGAACTAGAGTTGAAGTGGTGTTACAAGGTTTGATCGAAAATACTTTTGAAAGGATCCACGAAATTCACTCGTTGGTTTTTCTGAGGTTAAGATGTGTTCTGTTTCTTGAGTAGCATCAGAACCCGTAGTGTACTGAATAGACAGTGAGTCACAACTTTCTTAGTGATCATCGGAGAGCTATGATATTTAGGGGCCCGAAGTGTTAGTCTGAATATACCGAGTACATGTGAACACTGATGACGTAATCTACAAAACAGTAGAGTATGTTTTCATCAGCAGGCTGGTGAGGAATGCTCAGCAAATACTGCTTTGCATTCTCAGTGGCCAGTTTAAATCATCCACTATTTTTGAATAGTAACTAACAATGGACTACCTATGATGTCAAATAGGCTTCTATTGTCGTACATGTGTGAAACTACCGTATTTTAACCAGACAGTACCACAGTGCACAAGTAATTGTCAACAAAACTGCCAATCTCCCACAAATGTAATGGTGAACTACTGAAGACTTCTCGTCCGCCAGAAATACAGAATTATCAAGTCTCATGGCTTAACAACCCGATAAAAGAACACCACAAACGGTGTAACACAGTATCAGCTATATGTATCTCACTTATCAGAAACGCTCTCAGACGATGAAATGAACTAATACGGCTGATTACTTCCAAATATATTAACTGTTTTATATCCCATTGGTTTTTTCACCGTCATTTTTGAGACAACCATGAATAAGACACTGGAAAATTTCCAAACAGTCTAATGCAGAATCATTTCATGTGCCAGATTGGAACAGGTAGTCGCTTTAGACCAAATACTAAATAAACCCCGAAGCTTTGTTTCAAGGTGAAGGTTAATGGAGATAACTCGCTTGAGATCAACGTTTTTCCAGTCAGTTTACAATAGCCTTCAGTAAAACAATGCCCAGTAACAGAATATACTTATCACTGAGTTTATTTTGCTGAATATTTACGACTGCTGTGCTCACCTTCGTGTCCGATCTCGATGAAAGAGGAATAGGGTGGAATTGGTTGCAGCGGTACACGAGGTCGATGTGAATTGTTCTTCAAAGAGATGGTGTTCAGTTTCTCGTAAATTGGAGGTTTAACTGGAACAAAAATGATATTAACCAGTTTCATCATATGAAACAGTAAACAAGATTTAAACAAAACAGCTAGTACTAGAATTATGTAATCATTTCATACTGGGAGTGTGATAAATGTAAGGCATAAAAATCAATATGCTTTCTGTCAGTAAAATATTCCAGTCACTGATTGCATATTTCCTGCAAAACGAATATCGATGTAGTGGGACAGCCCATAGCCGCCTATGAGTAAACTTGAAGAGGGGACACTGTAAGTTTTCTAACATTCTTTCAGTTGAACTACACTTGGATGGAATTTCCCGGTAGGATTGAGACGACAAATCACTTTAAGTTCTCCGAAAATATTCTTAATAGTAGGTGGATGGCATAATCTATGGCTATGAGCTGAGATTCAAGTATTTTGTTCTGCCAGATGTGAGACAAAGGAGACAAGGATTAACAAGCTTGTTTGTTCGGGCGCTGCTAGGAGCTATTGGTGAGGCCAGATGAAAACACAAAGCTTTTGTCCAGTGTCTTCTTCATCAGCGTACCGATCGAAATGTTCAGCTGAGTTGAAAGCTATGCGCAAAAGTGTTAAATGTCTAACTTGCCGCCCTTCTGCTGCCTCTGGGGTGACCTCTTCAGGACGCATACAGTATATCCAACAGTTCAATCGGAACGACAGTTCATATTGCTGTAGGCAGTTCTTAGACTATCTATTTGCATAAACATTTTTTGCTTTGCTTTGACGTGTATAGATGACTACAGAGAAAAACTAAGCTCGATTAACGTGGAAGAAAAACCTGAAAGATTTGTTAGCAACTGCTACCATCGTGAGGTTCCTCAGAGAGTATGAGGCAGGCAAATTGATGAATAAATTGTTCTCCGACGGCTAACATACGTAGTTCCATTTTCAGGTTGTATGCTGTTTAACTGAAGTTGAACTGTATAAATTGACTGATAGCGTACAGGTGAATAATCGTCTGTTTATCTTCCTTGTTTAAGTGCTATCTCAACAAAAATTGAGCAAATTAATACAACAAGCGGTCGGGAGGACGAAACCAGGACTCTTGATTGATGGCAAGAACATGCTTCTGGTACTCGCAGCGTAACGCAATTAGACGGCTTGATGGATCACACGTAAACCCAATTCAAGATTAAGTTTGAATCTAGTTTGGTTTATTTTTGTATAATAGGTTGGGTCTCTTTGTGATCACGAAATTGAACAGGACGTTCGATTAAAGCAGCACATCTTTCAAAATTCCTAGATATTTCTTTATTGTTTCGATCGCTCACATTTTAATGGATCCCTAAAGCATTAGTCAAACTACCTACCACTTTTGTTGAATCTGTGAAAAACTGACGGAATAAAGGTACTGTCCGGTTCTCGTGTACACCGCACTTCTCATTCTGTTAGATGTTCCGACAATTAACAAAGCAAGAAAGGCAATCGGATTATGGTTTCCATGTTCACAGGTGGAATGAACTTTGGACTGAGTTAAATACGTTCGGAAGCTTTTCACACTATCCTGGTTTTTGGCCAATTTCAAGACATCATTCTGGTATGTGTTGTAAGGAACAACTCGACGGGTTGTTTTTGACACATCCTGTTCCAATCAAGCTATGAAAATCTCAGCTAACTATGGGTCTGCACAAAAATGATTATTTTCATTCAAGTGAGCGCTAGCGAACAATGTGAGAGCATCACAGAGGACTTTTTTGTATTGAGAACGGAAAACAGTACATAAGTGTCCCAGGAGCTATGTTCGGACTATTGTGTCTTATAGATTCAAGGAGGATTATCAAGAAATATCGACGATTTGGAAAGGTATCCGTTGTAAGAATAGACCAAATACGCACGTTGCGCTTACGAACTTTTGGAAACCCATAAAAGTCAGGAGTCTGAGTTGATTGACCTAAGACTGGCAACAATGGTGCTCACTATTCACGTATTATCTGCTTTTATATCTGCAAGACGTTATCAGGTTGTGTCGTCTTTGGAGTTCATGGTATCCAGGGGCAACATGTTTAAGGTGACTAATGTTCACCTAGACCTACCAGCCTTCTCAAGCCAGTTAAGTTATCTAACAACCCAATCAATACATGTTGGTAATCTAAATCATAATAGTAACAACTGATTCTTGTGTACTATGAAGCTGTTTAACACTATTCACACACTTCCTAACGAACAGATTCGAATCAGTATAACTCATCAAGATAATTGTCGTCCTAGGTAGGACTGTTGGTAGCCGGTCACAATGTTAGGTTCTCACAAACCATATGCGTTGTCTTCGCACCTTCACGTCATTCACCAGCCGTTCAAGATTTGTTGAATTTTATGTTCAGAGGGCTTTTTATGAAATATACAGTGATTGTCTCGATTGCATCCTTCTGAACTTGCGACTTTTAGACCAGATCCTACTTTCAGCAAACCCACGAACTCAAAACCGTCACTCATGATACACAGTATTCAACAGATAGAACAAAGTAAATGACTTCACCAAATGCCTTCTGATTTTGCTTGATTGTCCTCAGGAAGACACCAGTCACTTCAATCCATATCGTTATGCAAGCCAAGTTAGAAATGAGGAACACACAGGCCAAATTCTTGTGTCTTCCGACTTTCACCAAAACTGATTCATAATTCGATTTCGATTTGACTGTACGAGACATCTGATTAGAAGTTCTTTTGGCAGAAAATTTAACGACTCAGAACAGTCATCTGATGTTTTCATCAAGAGGTCACATTACCATGGTCATTCATCATTTCATCCATAGGCTGAATAGTCATCTGACCTACAAGTCACTGTGAGTTGATTCAGAGAAAGCTTGTGATAGGTCGATGATGAGGTCAATTTTTCATTTAGCTGCTTAGCGCTCTCGGTCTGCTCGATTGTTTAGCCTGTTAACTAGACGGGTTACATTTTGTTACACACACTGACTTTGGTAACTTAGTTGGAAAGACAGCAGTAGCATATGTTAAAACCATTCTGGAGTAAGTAAATTTCCACTTTAGTCAAGTCGAAGCCACGAGTTCACTAAGCCAGTGAGTTTTACAGTCGATCAACTCTGAGTTTTCTAGAAGTATATGACACTACATTAGGGTTATAGATAGCTCCTGTTGGCATACCAGCGTGTGCCGTACAATTGTTTTGGTTAGTGCAATGAGACCGGACCGAAGTGGTCCATTGATTTGAAAACTTCCAGTCAATCAGAGTTCACATGCTGCATTTTGTGGACGGAACTGCGGTCGATCGGCTTCAACCAACCACAAACGACGGCTATCTGCTACGTCAGATTTTTTTTATAAGAGGTGGTGATATAAGCAATTTGCCTGAACGTGTCTGGTTTACACAACCAAACGGCTTGTGTCAAGGCTGTGAGTGGTAAGAACCACAGGGTCAACAGGAATCGTTGGTGCGATACTGATTTTCTTTATAAAACAGGTCCCATTTTTCCCCAAAAATCAAATTACTTAGTGTCACTCAGATCACTGTTGTCCTAATTTTTACGACATGCTAATGAAGTACACGACTGCTACTACCTCTAGCCTGCCTACTGTAAACTCTGCTCTTCTGACTGTCTCTAGCTTGGCATTCGCGTAGCAATAGGGAGTTTATTGCTTCATACACAAATCCGTCCTGCCCGCATCAAACGGATTAAGCATACAAATGTATTACTCGAACTTGTTATCTGTAGTTTAACAGCCAGTTTGGTATATTGAATAACGTACATTATAGTCTCTGATATTTTATTTGAAAACTCCACGAATGTCTTGTATTTTGTTCGTTCTCTGTGCTTGTCAGAACTTAGGACGTTCCATAATGTAGTTATAAGCACTCATCTAAATGACAAGTAAAACAGTTGCTTTAAAACTAACATCTCTGCCTCAAATTCATATTCGATCTTGGTGTTCTCCAAATTCTTGAAGTATAGTTTCATTATCAGTGAATGATGTGGCGGTATTGTGTCAAATATGAATGTAACGTTGAAACACAAGATGAGAAGGCCAATCTACGAACATTTATTCACATGATAGATCAATTGATATTATCCGTTAGAAAGATTTCGACCGGAAAATAAGTTTCTTCGAACACTGTTAAAAGCAGTAACAACCTCAAGTCGGCATCGACAAATTCGGGGATGACCCCCTTTTAACTCATTTAGTGTTCAGCCTATCTGTGTGATTTCCACATGAGCCAGCAGCATGGGGATCACACTATCACACTGTGTCTATCGGATACCGAAATGTGAGTCTCAGAGCCACTAGACGTATGCGGTGACATATTGCAGTCCGTGATTTTAACCATTCTAGCCTAACTTGACCACTTCTTGTTTTCTTCATAGCAAAGAAAGTGGTCAATATATTGTAAACTGCGGTTAATAAACTCATTCGTAATTCGCGGGGCCCGTATGGTTTTGGTAAATCCGTGTGGCATCCCAGCTCATGAAAACAGACATGAGCGCCATGTAGTTTCATAGATGGTGTGGATCTGTCAGGTAGTGAGATACACGGTTTGAATTAAAGACGACCAGTAGCTACCTGCATTGAGCTGCTACCCCTTTTGGTAATTGGAACAAACAGGGCTCCCCAGGTCAGCTCATTTGGCACCGATTGCGGCCTCTAACATTTTCACATGGTCGGCGTGACCATATTTTACTGGCTTGCTAGTTCATCCATTAACGGTTGGGTAACCCGAATCCCAGCATCACTCCAGAAACATCATGCATGACACTCAGCTCGGAAGCATAAGTTGTTGAGACACACCCCTTGACATTCGTACACAAAAGGAACCATGATCGTACCCTCGACATAAGTGAGGGTAGCAGAATGTATCAAGTTAGGACGCAACTACAACCGTGACATTTTAATCGGTCGTGAAGGTGATGGTGAACATGGAACTCTTCAGGCTTCAATAAAGCGTTTCTGAAATCACAACATTGATGGCTATGCAATCACATTCCAGCCATCCTAGCTAAAGCTAAATTCAGCGCCTCACAGCATGGCAATCCTTGGCCCAGGAAGCTGATTGAAATGGACCGGGTCAAGTGTTGACATGAGTTGAATCATTGACGTGTGGCACAATCAAAACAATTAAAAAGGTACATGTGAACAAAACCAATTAATGCCTACACACCGCTGAATTTGTATTGTACTGCTGAGGAGAGAGTTGACAGACGTGAACAGCATAAAGCAAAAAAATTAACAGCACGAAACCAACAACAGCAAGCTCATTAGAGGTTCATTTTAATCCATTACAACCAAATAACTGGCTAACGGCAACAGTGGAAGGATGAAGGCAGCTTTAATCTACTGGACGTTTTTCGACAATCTGGCCATCTGAATTGTCGACCATGTGTCCATAATGTAGACATCAGACATCCGCTAAAATTCTTCAACG
Organism: Paragonimus skrjabini miyazakii; assembly: GCA_014338405.1. Classification (NCBI taxonomy): domain Eukaryota; kingdom Metazoa; phylum Platyhelminthes; class Trematoda; order Plagiorchiida; family Troglotrematidae; genus Paragonimus; species Paragonimus skrjabini miyazakii. The sequence goes on along the minus strand of JTDE01002847.1, from coordinate 79,101 downwards.
GTGAAATACGCTACAATAAATTCAAGTAAAATCATTCAAACCGGGTTTACTTAGACATCATATGTTTCCGGGAAGTCAACTCTGTTGTCAATGCTACAGCCCTAGAGAAGTGAGTCAGGGACTGATGCCAGACACAATCACATTGAGCGGTTGAAGGTAGGGTTTGTGGAGGGATTCTACAGTCAAAGACATGATCTCAATTTGAACATCACCCACAGTTGATCGCAGCTGTCGCATCACCATAGACTATCCAGTCGGCCCCTTTTGAACAACAGAAGCACTAGACTCGAGTTTCGCTCTCATTAGAGCTCGTCAGTAGTGCATATCATCGCCAATGCCGGGACTTGAACCACGGCCACGCTGTTCATGGGGCAACCGTGTTTACCACTGGACGATTGACCTCACATTAGGCACGACCGAATTATCATATGTGAACGCTCAAGCACTTTCGCTTGTGGGTAATGATCAGGTTGCCCGATCGTCTCTCATTAGTAATCAAAGACAGGATCGTTTGTGATCTTTTGTTAAAACACGGAAGATTAGCCAACCGCACGTGACCTGCCTGGATACGATAATAATCTAAATGGTCTAGCTTGCCGTACTGTTCTCCTTGAGACTCTTGGGGAGATCACTGTCCGAAATCAGATATGGGCAGGAAGTTGACATGCTGATGAGCTTACCACCTAGTATGGAAATGGTCCTAAGATGAAAATTCCTATGCAGATCAGCAAGTCATCTAAGTGTATAGTTAGATTTATTTGTTTGTTCATCTCTTGTTCAGAGAAAGACTGAGACTAAGTGAGAAAACTGTCCCGAAGTCTCTCTCATGATCGGTGTTGCCAGCGTGTTACCACCAAGATAGCACTCCGTACTGTATGTGACGAAGGTAGACTTGGATGAATTGAAAAGTACCCCAATCTTAGAAACTCAGCTATAAAAACTGTTCGACTGTTTCCACATCCTCATATTCTCAGCGCCACTCTTTGCCAATACGAAATGTTAATATTTACCAGTGTTCTTATTTTAACCGTTTTGTCCAAATAACTAAAAGGATAACTGTTTTAGACATGTACTTGACAGTGAAGAGTTAGAACACAAATAAAGTATGCAGTCATTGTTCTAATGTAGTCCCACGTTGACGCGGTCGGAACTTCACAGTAAACACCTAAACATCAATCTCTGAGACAGTCATTGAGCCCCAGAAAGTTCTGTTATTCAACTGAGCTTTTTCGAAAGGGAGATGTTAAATGATCAACTTTGAAAAGTGCTTTGAAAGACTCCAGAAACTTGGCACCACTCGGTGTACCTTCATTCATTTCTTTCATTAAGTGTGTTTAGCTTATGGTTCTGATTAACTGCCGTACTCTGGTTGCACTCCGAGTGATAAGGGACGACTCTGACATTCTACTGTGGTGTATGTTATTAATTACAGTTTTTAGCCAAGTATTTACTCAGTTTCTGCTTGAGTTAGGAAGCTTGCACGTCTACTAATGAGTACAATGTTAAAATTATCTATGACACTTTACAATCTCAGATGTAAAAATCATCACTGTAAGTTTGAAGCCGTTAACGTGAGAGTTTTGCGAACTGTCTGTTTGTATTGCAACAAGATACTATTATTTCTGGAAGCTACTACTATAAAATTTTTTATGTGGAGATGGCTAGCAACACTCCGATGTCAAATGCGTAAACAGTAGTAAAAAAACATTGCTGACGTGTTCAATACACCTAGTAAACGGTAGAAAACAAGTCAATGTACAATTACTGTTACATACTTATTTTGGAAATTGTATCAGATCAGATGAGAGTATAGATAATTTTATTACAAATAGATAGCAAGCTGAGTCGAATTGCCGTTACAATATACAGAATGGAAAACAAAATGGTTCTGCTGTGCTTCAACTCACGTGTTTAGAACAAACGAGCAGGTGAAACACTAATGTTTGGAAATGAACCTGGGATAAACGTATCATCATTGTTAACTGGTGTGAACTTAGTAACGAACTGTTGTAAACTTTTTCAGAACAGACGAATACTAATGCGAATGAAGATGTTAATACAACTGTCGTGTTATCAGGTTCAGACTATCACTGAAAATGGGCAGTCTGTGATCAGCGTGTAGAATGACAGGTTAGTTATCACCAAAGCTGTAGTATTCAATGCAGCTTATGAAGATTACTGATTTATTTTTGTATTCAAAAACGGGTCAAGTAGCAGATAGCATATACCGATCTCCACACCTGAAAATCGCAGGACAGCCAGCTCGTATGGTTTTTGTTACTGAAGAGTTGGTAATGGTAACCAGTGCAATTTTTATCATGTTACTATAACTATCTGCATATCAATCACTTTCGTGGATTTACACTGGACAAGAAATTACGAGGTGGTAAGTGTGCACTGTTTGCGTATAATTCGATAGCCGGAGACAAAAATTACCAAGGTGCATGATAGCTCAGAATCACTTATAATACCCCGTCATGATTGGATTAGATGTTAGCGAGTATGTTAGTGGAGGAACTAACGGTTAGTAATCTTTTGTCCGGATACTCTTATATTTAAAGAAACACATTTGGTAGATTAAATTTATTTCTCGTCAATGTTTAATTGGATACTATTAAGCTTCAGCTGTTCATACGAATGATTTTGCAGTGTTCCGCAAGAAAAAATGTTGCGGAGTCGTTGAGTGGACCACAACACGGAATTTCAATCATTCACGTGCAGGATTGTTGACAAGGAAATTTGCTTTCCCCCGTCAAAAACCAAGTAACTGCCTGTACAGCTGGTGACTACAAACCATCGCAACGTTGGAACCTAACCACTATAGCATCTAGCGAATTTCTATCCTCAGCTGGTAGCTGACAAAACGTGTGAAAACATCGATTTCACGTCCAGATGTGACTTCATAAATCAGTGCGCTTGTACACTACGATCACGAATCATATGGTCTTTTTCATTTACATAAGTTGACCTTATACACTTTCCAAAAAGACTGCTGATAACCTCGTGAAAAATATTCTGTTAGCTTGCTCACAGTTGGCTGGAAAACTTACTTCAGGGCCTACGGAGTCCAAACACTTGCACCAACTCTCCGAGAAGTTTGGTCATTTTTGACGAGATGGACCAAAATGGAAAAAAAATCAAAGTTTGGTGCTTTGCTTCTGGTATTTTCATGGGCTAATTTACTGACTGAAGTGACAAACATACGTCATTTGATATACTTGGAACAGTCCATCTTGCATCAGAAACCAGAACCGAAGTTGAGGTGAGTCCGTTCACAGAAACGCTGTCAAAGCATTACTGCCTTCTACCGTGCAGTTCCATTACACTCTCCTCATTGTATAAAAAGTTCCATAAAAATCATTTTTGAAATGAATTTCGTTACAACGGAGAGCATTCATTGATGCAAAGAAGACATTGAACATTTTTGCACCTCTTGTTCACTGTGTTCTACACAAACCATTTTTACTTCACACTGATGCACCTTCACACTGATTCTATGTGGAACCTCGTCGCCATTACTTCTTGACCACAACGTGGGAAGATTCGATGACTGTCAATCAGAACCGAAAATGCAGTAGACCAGTCAGCGTACCGAGAGATGCAGGTGTGTAGTGTAATCCCGTTTGAATACACTTGCAAATAAGTCAGCGAGGGTGATTCAATATTAATAACCTAGCTTTAACGTTCAATGTTCCCGTGACTGCTCTTACAGTAGCCTCTTTCGACTAGGTTTATATGTTTTGAAGATAGTCTAGTTTGAGTAACTATAAATGTGGAATTCCTACCGTCCGAATGCAGTTTTTCATTGGGTTATACTGCGCTCGAAAGTTACTATAGATGCTTCCAAGGATGGTTTAAATCAAGCCTATCCAGAACAGTCAGAAGAATAGCCAATGGTCCTTTAACGCGAACATTGATTCCGATCTTCTCTAAAAATATCTACAATGAGTAATTTAAAGATTACCAACCACTGGAATAACCACAAAAATGATCCCATTCGAGGTCATGGGCATACGCAGAAGATGTGTTTTATACCCATGACAGTAAGCCCTCGATTTTCCACTAATCCAATCCTTTACTGTCAAACTGTTGATTTGTTTGTCAGACTGACGTTAGCTTTGCATATATTTGTTTCCATCGCCAAGAACACGCTGTATGTTGAATTTTCCAGTCAACTCATAACTGAGTGACTTCATCTGAAACCAAGATGTTGTCCTTTTGCTTAGCAACCTCCAAAGTTTGGGGCAGAGCGTTTACAATTTGCAAGGAAGAAATTGACAACCATCAACTTACTCAAACTGAGTGAACTTGGTAGGTACTGGTAATGTTGTTTAATACCTGCGAAACAAAATAGATAGACAGGATCGATTAAGAACCGTTTTGAAAAATTGTTGCAGCAGTATGAAATTTAAATTGAAATGCATAGTTTGCTTAAATAATTACCTTTTGTAATTTAGCGCATGTGTTTTATACATGGTCTATTAGGTTCGTTCCTCTATCGAAGTTGATGTGCGCACATAAGTACACAACTTTCAGGGACAAGTAACAAGCAGTTACCGATAATCTTCTATCCTTGTTGTTGTGCTATTTGGTTTGTTGATTTACCTCCCTTTATTGTCAGATTGCTGCTCTTTCTGACTAATTAGCCATCAGTTACTCAAATGTTAGATGATCATACTCGTGATGCTATCCCTAAACTGGAAAAGTAATGTTATTTACTAAGGGTCAATCGCATGAAGTTTACTTATTGTTTGAGCACCATTCGAATTTGCCAGTATATTGTGCATTACTGATTACAACGAAATTCAGGTCTGAATCAGTTGTAACGCTTGAATGGATAGGAAAACATTAATGAACTGTAAATGATTTTCAACTTGCCAATGAACATTCGTGAACGATTCAGTAACTCTCGTAAAATGTTTCATTCCCTTAGACGGACTGATGTAAACTGGCTCTCACGCTTGCAAGCTCGTGGGAAATAGCTGAAGCATCCAATTCGACTAAGTATGCCGATGATATCGTTTATCTTGCTTGTTATGCAAATGAAATACAGACCACAATGAAATGTTTGAAGCGGAGTTCTGTAAGTTTCGACAGGCGGCTCACATCTGGTCCACCATCGTCTGTCGCAGCATGAAAAACATGTGTATATATTGTCTAACAATTTACGATTGTCGCAATTTGATAAACTGGTCGATGCGGGAAAGTAGTAACTGGATTATTTTCGACGTATCGGTGGGCACGCGGAAACTGTTGAAAGCGACTGATCAACATGATTGAAAAATATTTTAAATGCATTCTGTTTCAGTCAGACCCTCTTAGTCGCGGTTCATCACACACCTGTTTTCAATTGATTCGGCGTGGATCATTCAAAATATCGTTCAGTCACATTAAGCTACCTGATGTCCCGATAAAAGTTCAAGATCAGACATGTTCACCATGTTATGGAACATGTAACAATGGTGATAAAGCAACTGTTTTTCTTTTTAGCGGAAATAGTTCCGGGTCCACATAAACTATTTCGTGCTTCTGATATAGAAGTTAAAGTATTTCCCATATTTAAGAATTCGGTTGAATTCAGTTTCGAAAAATCCTCATCACTTTTGGGTAAAACTTATGAAGTTTTAATCAAATCGTACGAGGAAAAACATGCACGATGAATAGAACGTGAGCTATCTTTAAGGTCTCTGGTTTAAAGTACTCTTGTTGATGGACATTCTGAGTTGTAAAGTTTGTTACGTTTGACTATTGGGCAAATTGATCTGATGACCATGTGAATTTCATTTCAATGTTTGCTCCGCAAATCCAGAATATGGGGTCAGCGGAACACACAAATAGTTTCTCTTTCACCCAGAAGATCTGACAGACATAATTGTTAGGGAGTCTATTTTTTTCTGTCCAAAACCGCCTTGTTCCCCAAGAAAACGATTTTATCCAATCAAAGTGAGTGGAACTGTCCAGAATAATCGAGGGGTAACCCTGGCTGTATTTCCACCTGTCCGACCTTTATTCCGCTCTGCTCACAGGTGGATTGGTAAGTTTAACTATTATTTTAGGTAACTCTCCTTCGACTTTCTGGTTTGACAATGTTTGTAGGTCGCTATGCAACATATAAGTAGTTTGTAATTTCTTCCTTATCGCACACATTGTTGGAGCGGAACAAAATTGGTTTTTGAACTCGTCTTTTGGTTTGCTTTGAGAGTAACTATGGGGACAGTCGCGTTATTTTCGGGGCCGAGATTTGTCGTATTAATTATTACCTGGAAGATAGTCTGATTTTTGTCAAGCACATTACTATGTTTAGGATGAACCAGCGTATCCCTTTGAGGGTTTACAACAATAACACTGAGCCAGAACACAGCGTCTCATTATCTAGCATGTTTTATCTTTCCAGTGCCGCTGCGTCAGTAGGTATACACGAATGGAACGTCATGATATTGCCCCCGTGCTGCTTGAGCGTTATTTAAACGTGCGGCAACACATCAACAAATTAATGAGCTAAGCTATCGATGGAATTTCTTCTTGTCATCCTCAGGAGACACGGGTTTTCTCTACTGGTGATTGTTTCAAATCAACAATATCTACTGAGGCGATTAAGGCTGGCCTGTTCTTGAACCGCTTAACTCAAAAACGCATAATTGTCTTGTTAATAATGGGAATCTTTTACTCTCTCTTGAACTCATTTGTATGTTAAATTTGAGAGCGCTCAACCTTCCGTATTGATGTACATAGCTGAAGGCGTAACGAAACGCGAACATACTGTGACCTTCAAAAAAAGGATTACCTAAATGCCTCAGTAAAGGACCACGCTTGGGATGAGTCGTTCTATGTGTGATGCACAAACCATCCAAGTTTACTTGGGCGTAAGGAGCAATTTCGGTGATCGATCACTTACTACTTTATCGTGCTGCCTGTTTAATCTGTGTATTGCTTTTTGGTGGGGATAAGAACTGTTGCATACGCGTCAAGACCGCCTGTGTCCCACGCACGTATTAACATTCAAGCTACGTTGTGATTGGTCGCGCGTTCAACGGGCGACGGCTCATTCGTCCACGCACGTAAGAATATAGTTGCAACTTGTAAATGGGATACTGTAGTTGTACTTCTCTTGAGTCACGTGTTCTCTTCACGGCTGATACAGCTTGTAATACTAAAAGTTGATTGCACCCGAATAGGAATAAAACAGGATCTACTTTCCGTGCGTATGGGGAGATGACGTACATCAAATAGTCATCTTACGAACAATTCAGAGAAATTGGGACGAAACTGACAGACCGGCTGATGACTGAATTCCGTCCAAGAGGAACCAACGTCTCAGTGTTCTACGGTCACTAATTTCGCCTTCAGCTACGGAACTTTCCAATGTTACATACAAAGCATAATGACTGGAAATGCTTGTGGAAATATCCAAGTTTAAGGTCATTCGATTCGAACTATTGCAAGTTGTTTGGAATTCATTTTCACTCGAAGTATTAGTTACGTTATGGAATATCTTTCTTGTTTGTCTATTTATACTGAAGTGTTTTTTCAACAATACGTTTAGTTACAATTTTCTGGCAGGTCCATTTCAATGCTAACGATTTAGAAAGTATTTGAATGTGTTGATTTAGCCTTGTCGATTGCCCGGCCAACGATGCATATTCGCTTCACAGCTATGTGAACCGGAGGTCACCTCACGGTAGACTCGAAAATATATAATACAGATGGGCGACAAAACGATCAGACACTAGATCATTTTGTCTTCTCCAGAAGGTCGACATACTTACCCCGACAAATGAGTGGCATTCATTTCATACCAGTCGGAATCTAAAACTACTTATCAGTAATCAGTAAGCTAATTTAAACTTTGTTGGTTCAATTGGCAAATGGTCATAATGAAAATAAAATCAGTTTAAAATTCACAACTAACAAAATGTTAAGCAACTTTTACAAGCATAGGTACACTAAAATTTTCAGTTGACCTGAATTAAAATAGTCAAAATTGTCCAACGATTGGAAACTCGCAACTAGTTTTGTCATTTACTATTTAATGGAATGGGACAGCCAATCAAATTTGTGAAAAATGAATATACATAAGTCAAGTTCAACAGAAAGATAAATAAGGTCTTACCGTATACAGATTACACAAACTGATCAGTTTTTCAACTGCCGTTTGGTCAACTCACTGCACTTTTTTTACATATCTTCTGACAACCTCAATGGCTGTAACCTTGTAGTCTAGCGGTCGAACACTTGACCGATCATTTTGGACGCTCATCGATTCTATTCCCTGGTGATCGTGTTACTGATAGGATCCAGGTACTTAAAGTGAACTATCCGAAAACCTTTTTTGAATGCTAAATTTGCGATCAAGTGGGAGTAGTGTTCAATTCGAAACAATTTAAATCCTCGAATTTCTATTACGATCTAACTGTGTTTTTAGTTACCGGAAAAGATTGTTTGCATTATGTTAGTTCAGGGTTCACCAATTCGGACATCCGCATCTGTATTGACATACTACGTTTAACAATTACTACATATTGAAAGTATTTGGAAAAAGCAACTAAAGTTGTTTGAGGCATTTTTCTGGAAGCCTTCTGCTTCCTCTCACGCAGTAGGTGAGCACACATGACTTGACGAAATTTATTTTTGTGACAAGCTGTAACACGAGCAACCTTCAGGTGTAACACTTATCCTTAAGAAGCTGGGCGAAAGTCTAACGGGAATGTAGATGTGATAATCAACTTTTATCGATCAAAGTCTTCGAACAGTTAGCTGTATTTATACTATTTCTCAACCTGATGAATGGATTAAGAATAATACAACATTCTGAGCAAGTTGTAATACTCTACGTTTCAACCACCTCGGGTGGCCTTTCTCAGAAGTGATTTCGATTACAACACCCCAGAGGAAGGCCACTTGAGGTGATTTAAACGTAGAGTATTACAACTTGCTCATAACGTTGTTTTATTCTCAATCCATTTATCAATAGCATGTCAAACACGTCGTTCAAACTGTTTGATTCCATTCGTACAAAATTTGGTGCGGATATCTTACAACTGATTAATAATCGAATCACTCTGGCAAGGAAGCATGCCAACTGGGTCAATCACCTTGTGTTCAATGTTCGTTGTAGTTCCGCAAAAGTAGTTCCACGTTCTCTATTTCTTAACCCATTTAACGGATTCTGCGATTTCGACTCGAAAATCAATCTAGACCCGGAGGGGCCAAATGTGAGGCCAATGGTGCAGTAGTTAACAAGGTCGCCTCATGAAAGTGTGTTCGTTGTTTAAATCCTAGCCTCGACAAGAATTCTCACCAATAATGGGCTCTGACTAAAACGAAACCTTTGCATAGTGATTCTTTTCGGAAGGGTTTAGCCGAATTGTTCCGATGAATGCAAATTTTCTGATTATCTGAGAGTAACTTTCAATTTAGCCAAACTCCCCTTTTATTCACCAGTAAGCAAATTGATATATTTGTATTATTATCGAAGAAAGTCATCCTGATAGAGATAAGCTGACTTTAAGCTAGAATGTACTTCGGCGAACTTCTGTGCATTTTTATCTCCTCTACGGGAACCCTAAAAATAGACATTATTCAACCTGAGAAATGTCTGCAATATTCTTTGTCGTCCATCCGATTTACACATTCCGCTTGTGACTAAATCCTTTGCGGCAGAACATCCTCAATCTCACTATTTGTATTCAAGGGCATATGGTTGTTAACCACACTCTAGTACGTATGAGTGGCCACCCTGGTTTCAGCAGTTCAGTCTTCAAAAATGTTCAATTTGAACTCCTGGACAGTTTATGTTTCTCTTCATGCTACTTACTTTTCAACACTCATTTACTTTGGTTTACTTTACGAAGTTGACATCGTTTACAGTAAAGGTTTCTTGCTGGACGGATTTACCACTCAAGTTTCTTGACAGACTGACCAAACTTAGGTTGGCTTATACGCTTCCTTGTTCAGCAAAACTTTCGAATGCCTCACTCCGATTTTTCATCCATCTGGATTCATTCAAGCCTACTGATCACATTCTGCGTCATTACATGCCACTGATGAAACTGAGAGTGATGTTGACATAGAAGGGAACTTAAGTGATTTTGCTCGTACTAAACGGCAAAAGAAATATGGCTGTCTGAGCACTATTTGTAGGTAAATAAATCTTTAATAATATACGTAAATCATTATGTAAAATCCACTTCATATATGTTTACATTTTTTGTAAAACTGTAACGTAGACTCGATAACCTATATATATATATATATATTTAAGGTATTAAAAGGGCAAACACTGAGTAGTGAACGATTTATTGTGACGTTTCAAATCCACACTAGAATCCGTTATATATATACATGTATATATATATATATGTGTATATATACGTAAACTTAAAGCGTCATAGTGAAATCTGCACTTACGTTGTAATGAAGTCGTCCCGTATCGTTCACCCATAATTGTACTGACTGAGCATACGTAGTCACCAAAATCTTCCGGTGTGAGCTTAAAGATAGTCAGTTTTGACGTGACAGGTGTGTGAACCTCTGTAGTTTGTGTACGGTGTTCCTCTGTTAAAACAGAAAATATTGCCGTTTAAACTAACAATTGATAGTACTAAGCGGAGATGTATGATAACTAGTTGGTCGTCCGAATTTTGTTTTCTAGACTTTTCATGATTAGTTACAGCATTAAGAGCCAAGTGGGTTGTTTGACTGAAATAAGGTATATGACTGGATTTTTGTTTCTGTTTTCTACAACCTACTTAGTAGCGTTTTTGTTTGAACTTTTAGATGTCATGGCTCCATCATCCTTAATATGTTGTCAACCGTGTGATAGGAGAGGGTGATCGCCTCACCTTTACTAGGACCCGAATACACATTCTACTTAGGAAGAATATGTGTGTTACTGGTGAACTGCAATTGACAGCGTGCGTCAAGACAATTGCTATACTTTACGATCAGCGGTGGGTATCATTTAGTTTGTAACAAACACATATAACTTCTTTTAGACAATAATATCGTTTCTTAGGCTAGCATCGTCCATTTCACTGAAAGACAACGGTAGCTTCTGTATTATCTTCAGCATCCTACTTTGAGAGGAATTCAGAGAAGCTTGGTGTCAATTAACTCGGAAAGACCAGCAATAATATACTTAGTGCATAGATAATATACAGAGAAGCTCATTAGATAACGAGAACGATATCTAGTTACCAGTGGAACTTTCAATTCAGTAGACGAAATGCTAAACTTTCACTTACACTTACGAGTAAAAAGATGTTACCAACATGCAACGATATTCTTTACGAAAGGATTAAGGTTAAAAAATAATTAGTTTACAATAGTTACAGTCAAACCGTTGTGCCAGAAACATGGTATAAACCAGCAGTGTCTGAACCCTATTGCAAAGTATTAAGTAATACTAGACATGTAATCAGCAGTTAAAGTAGTCTCTTGTCAAACTAGTAATTTGTAACGCGAAAGCAGATATCGTCAGCGAACTAAAATATTATATTCAGTGGAATATATGGACCAAGACATAAGTATGCCAAAACTTCAATGTCCCAATTGTTATACTCAATTTCTCATTGATTTATGTGTATGCGTTTGCGTACGTCTGACCACACTAACTATAGACTAAACACCCGTTGTAGTTGATGACAGATAGACTTTCGGATAGATATTCCGGTCGGTCCTATTCGAATGTCCCCCCGTTCGCCGTTGCTAGGGGTAACCAATACACTATTTCCAAACAGTACAGTTAGAAACAAAACCTAGGTCCACGTTCTCGTGAAGTGGGAGTGTTATCCACTGTATCACTGATCTCACAATAAATACAATCGAATAACAATATAGATATATTCTAAGACATTCTCATTTGTACCTGGCAGTTCAGCAGTGAAATGCTCGTGTAGTGTGTTGGACTACGATGCACAGGTCATATTCGGAGATGCTTTAACAATGTTCACATTGTGTGCGACAATTTTACGAAATATCTGCCGGTGAGTTTGACAGAGAAGTGGGGCGAAATAATTGACGCAAATTATATGTCTCACATGTGTCCATCTTATTCCAGTTTGGCTCTAAACACTGACATGTAGTGAACTGATCACTGATCATATGATTTCCGCAAGTATTTTGGGTGCAGTCACAAGTTTCCGCCAACTTGTACTGTGGGTAAGCTTCCATACATACGTCCTATACAAGCCCAGTTACAGATTCGATATCAAGCACGTTAGTCATGTGGTTGCTCACTGCATGCTGAAGAGGCCTGAGCTGTGCCGACAGGTTTATGCCAATGTTTCCAACTTCGAAGTCGCTGGCCTTATGTTTTTCGACATTTGTTTTGAGTACTCAAATACTTGAGGCATTTCCGACTGATGCCGTTTCAGGTGCCCCTAGTGAGCGTTAGTCTGCATCAAGCTTTTCATTCCTTGGTTGCTATTGCTGATTTTAGACAAAGCTGGAAGTGAAAAATAGCCATATTTCGAACAATTCGTAAAAAGCAGCTACCTTTTTTTGAAAAAATTTATCGTTTTTCAAGTTATCGTCGGTCTAAGCCACGGTTTGGTTGTTCTACAGGAAAGATGTGAATCCTTTTCCAGTGAAGTTATACTGAAATTAAGTTGTCTCTCAACTGGAATGTGTTTATGACCGACTCAAAATTCAAAATTTCAAAACGATTTGTAGACAAACGGTAAGTTGGATTGTTTATACCGTTTAACTCTTATCGTAAGAGCACCGACGGACCAGGTGAACCAAATACAAATCTGGTATTTAAGGCAGGTTGGACACAGGCTTTTAAACAGCGGTCACGACTGAGCTGTATGTAGACTGGGACAATGCTATATCTGAAGCTTGTTGATCACAGCAGACTAGAACAGGCAAAAAGTGATGATTACACGTAGAGTAATCATATTCTTGATCTGTTGAAAATGTTTCCCATCTAGCCATCAATACAAGTTAGTCTGACTTATCGAAGACTGGCGATCATAAACAAGCGTCTTCAACATGTCAATTTCAAGTACAGTTCAGTTGACCTTCCTGACTTCGATAGCTCTCGCAATAAAGTATTCCTGCGTGGTTTTAAACCTTCGTCTAAATAGTTGTATATTTTTCACGTCACTTTCGTGAAGTATTCGACGCGTATCCAATTATTTCGGAAGGTCTGCCCATGACCTGCTATTCAGATGCACTTCCAGTAGTCTTTTGATATCCGTTGATTCTAGTTCTAATTGCTCCTTCTGTCCGTCCAACAAAAAGTGTTGAAAGACCTGTTACCTTTAATTCTGCATACACAATTACTGTAGTTCTCTCAACAAACTGGTGAGTCCCAGCCTTTATCCATAAGTTACGCCTGCCTATCTGGCGACTAGTTGTCTAAGATTCACAGATTTCACATAACTGGCCGTCATGGGTGTGCGTAAAATAAGCTTGCTCCACACCCAAATTAAGACGCTGTTACATGTGCACCGTTTAACCAACCACGTTTCTCAGTCACGTTCTAACTGGCCGTTACTGACCTTAAACCGCAAGTGTCTTGCACTTTGGGCTGTTTGGCCATTTATAGTTTGAATGAATCAACAAGACTTGGCATGTTAACATGTTATCCGTAAGGACCACAGCGCATTACCTCTTCTACTGTACTAACGTGTTAGGAACTGTTGAATCGTATCAATTGGGTCAAACGAAAATGGCAGCCCAGCGAGAATGATCTTCTGTACAATGTAATCCTGAAAAATGTCCTTGCTGTCTCAAAGGAGCCAGAAAAGTTTCACACTATAATAAAAATTGTCCGATACGTGAGGGGAGTTCAACTTCTGTCAAAACCGACTTTCATAATTCATGTTTTCTTTAATAGTGTTGTGTATGCGTTTGCACTCATTACCTATCCGAGGAGGTCTCTGGGTACTTACGGACACAATATTTTCTTTCCTCTTCGGATAATATCTCGCAACTGGATGCGACAATTTTCACGTGGTGGTTGTAATACCACTGAATTACGCCGGGTGGATTGGCAACCACAGTACAAGAAAGAACAGTGTTCATACCAAGACTTTGACGAATCACGCGGTTGGCCATTGTGATGTCTGGGGGAACTGTATGAACAGAAAAAATGGAAATACAAATAATATCATGCGAACGTACCCAACCGCAATTTTGTAAGCAGTAAGAAATGAGAAATCTAGATGCTACTGACATTAAAAACAAGTAGTGTAGTTAGCAAACATAAAAATATAGAAGCCATCAGGAAAACTTCATTTAAAAAGTAACCTATGTAATGATTGTTTGGACTTTTCTGTGCTCTATAAATTTAAATTCATGCTTGCTTGCTTGAGTGTCAGTAACTCATGCCAAAAATGGAATCAACCAAAGTGTCTCACGAAAATCGAGTCAAACGTATGGTCACATCTAACTTTTTCCCTCAATTTAACGTTTCGGCACACAATGAAATTGACTAGTATGACAAAGACTGCCAACATCGGCATAGTGAATACACCTCTTAGTACGGCTTGCACTCAGAAGTTTGTGTTCACACTATTTGCCACGATTATCACGCCAGTGCTAGGAGTTACGGTTTCAATCATCGGGCTCACATATGTCATGTGTAGTACATCCACAACATATGATGATTTGGACAGCAGGCTAAACAACAATGAACATTTCAGTAAAGTTTTTAATGGAGTTCGGAACAGATGAAGACTCAAGTCCGGCAGTACATAGCCCAGCTGTTCCGTTGAAGTTGTTAACTATTTTCGATTCTCACAAACAACAAACAAGGTAGGCTGGATGGCAATCTTCTTGCTGTTCGAACTCTTAGTGTTCAGTCGTGACATTTTCTAAATAAGCCGAATTTCTTTAGTTCACACTATTCAGTTTTGCTGTCTACTTTGTTGTGGTCAACCTAACATCGCTCACTAAACTATCATCCAGTTATTACCGATATGCGATGACTTCAGAATCCTACATTGCTTGACTGTTTGAATACTACTGTAAAATTGTCGCAAAAATGTTCACGTGAAGATAGGGAGCCCAAACAACTGGTTCAGCAGAAATCCATATATAAAATAATTGATGCTGGTTCTTCTCGACTGTCACCTGTATTTCCTGCTGACGTATCCCATTGGTTACCACGTTGCGAAGACCATTAATAATCATGACAATTCCGAGAGCATTCTACATACAACTTTAAAGTCCTGTTCTCTGACCTTCTGGTGGAAAGCGGCCAAGACAATTTACACTCCGATGCTCCACCAAACTATCCTATTTCTTGAAGTCATCACAATTAATCTGTCAGATTTGGAAATGTTTCTACTTTAACTGACACCCCGCCCGGGCACAGAAATCGGTTAGTGAGAAATTGGAAATCAAGAAATACAATTCGTAAGGTTTACTCAGCTTACGACCAGTTGATTGATATGGTTGCTGAAGTGTCCTTAAGTGCATGTATATATACATTCATATTTTCTGTTTATTCTACTCCAACCATTTCCTTCTATCCAAAACAGAGTCGTTCTTTCATGAATTTCAAAAACACCAAACTTGTCTCACCGGATATATGTTTGGAACAATATTTTATTTGTCCTTGTGAGTTACACACGCAGAACTACAGCCAAGGAAACAACTGATGAGCGTTCTTTCTATTCCACTGCTCTCTATCTTTTTTGGTCATGACCACCTTCAAGCAATCATCTTTGCAGGCAAAGTACTTTGAAATACTAGCCTATAATCCGAACTACACATGTGACTGAGAGTATGGGAAATCTGGTCGTCAAATGAAACACGGCAGCAACTTTAGTCAACTGGAATAAGTCGAGCAACCTCAAGCCGTTGACAGCTTAATCCAGCTGACAAATGGGCTCTTTGGGATTTGGGACAAAAGCTTCAGTCGTGCAATGAAAGTTTAAGTGAATAGAGTGTAGACGACAATTGCGGTACAGCGCGGATTGACCTGATATTTAGCTCGAAGTTCTGTCGTATTTATTTAGGGTAGCACCTTATGTTCGAAATGCTTGCTATTCATGTTCAAAACAAGGGAATATTTTACCTGCGGTGAGGGCAAATAAATACAACTATCATACCTTACTTCATATTTGAAGTCATGATTTGCTTGAAGTTTATACATGACCTCCGAAATGATTTTCCAAAAATTCGCTGATACAAATATGCACATAATTTTAAATACGCAAAGTCTGTAATGTGTTAAACGAGTATCTAGAATCTATGGACGATTCGTACAGATTACAACAGACTTTCAAAAATTTGTCCCCATCGGTACGACACTTTAAACGAATAGATCAAAAAAACTTGGATTCAGAAAAGGACCGTATTTGAGTTTTACGATGTCAACAAATGAATGGAAGATTTTATTTGAATGTTTACAGCTTGTGATTAGGAAGTGGTTTGAAAAACAAATATGGCAGATGCTGAAACCCATCAGTTTTGCTTCTCATTAGTTAACTCGGATTATGCACAAGCATATATATATATATAACTATATATAGAATTCCGCCTGTTTTTGAGGTGCTGTCATTTTGACCCGAAGTGCATACAAAAGCCCTAGGAAATCTTCATGAAACAATATAAATGTTATGCTACTTGATTACACAACACAGGTTATATAGCATACGGCGGCATGTTTGTTACTAGAGTTGTTCAAAGCTCAGTGTAACCTGCCTGATGGAACCACATTTATGCGGCTACGAATTGTTGTGACTAAAACTCCCCATCCGAAGATAATCTGCGAAATAATCTTTGTGACGCTAGACAGTACTGATTACATAAAGCGAACAACGAGATAATGCTGTCTGGCAATATTTGACAGTTTGTGTTATCTGTGAATTTGGAAGTAACGATTGTTCCCAATATCTTTTTCAACCATATTTTTCTCACTTCAATGCCCTTTCTAGCATCTACTCACTACAAATACATACACCTACAAAAACAGTCGTATGCTGTTGAAACATTGTTTTTTGCCTTAAATCCTTAGTCGATACCGTCGGATCCCTAATACTAGAAAGAAAAGGCATGTATTTAGTATCAAAACTTGAACTAATACAAACGCTTCTATTCTATAAATATTAATAATCACCCACAATTGATCGCAGCTGTCGCATTCCCATAGACTTTCCAGTCGGCCCCTTTCGTAAAGAAGCACTAGACTCAAGTTTCGCTTTCATTAGAACTCGTCAGTAGTGCATATCATCGCCACTGCCGGGACTTGAACCACGGACACGCTGTTCATGAGGCAACCGTGTTTACCACTGGACGATTGACCTCACATTAGGCACGACCGAATTATCATATGTGAAAACTCAACCACTTTCCCTTGTGGCCTATTTTACTTTGGAAAACTCCAGCAGACACGATTTGATACAAGTCAGCAAGGTCAAGCGTACGAACAACAGTTTAGCAGTATGACGATGAAGTGTGTTTTGACTGGTGAACCGAACCCGACGAACAAAAGCTTGGAACCAACCAAATATTAAAAAGAAGCCAGAAAATTGAGCGTCATCACTGGTGGAAGTACGAACATTTTGAACGCAAGAAAAAGAACACGTGATCTTACCAAACTAATCAAGTTGTCTCTCAGTAATAATTGACAAATTGGATGATCACAAGTTTTGTATGTTAGTCATAGGCAGGTTACTGATTTCCATTGGAAGGCGTTATGATAGTTGTCCCACCTATTGGACAGTTTCAAACATTTTCCCCATTTATACAGATACTGAGTTATTTTTGTAGTTAAAATGTACATAAAATTGAGAACAAATGTTATTACTGATGAGTAGTCGGGGATTTAGTTTATTTCAAGTTGAACGTCACCCACAATTGATCACAGCTGTCGCATTCCTATAGACTTTCCATAGATTTTCAACTTGAAATAAACCAAATCCGCGACTACTCATCAGTAATCTGAAATATTGCCTAGCATGTTTAATGAGATCGAAGATTTCGACCTGTCTAGCAAGTCCTAATCGCGGGGTTATCGACTGGAGTTAACAGAACAGTTACTGTGTTTCCATTTCGAGACGATAGGGCAACCTGATCATTACTCACAAGCGAAAGTGGTTGAGAGTTCACATATGATTATTCGGTCGTGCCTAACGTGAGGTCAATGGCGCAGTGGTAAACACGGTTGCCTCATGAACAGCGTGTCCGTGGTTCTAGTCCCGGCAGTGGCGATGATATGCACTACTGACGAGCTCTAATGAGAGCGAAACTCGAGTGTAGTGCTTCTGCTGTTCGAAAGGAGCCGACTGGGAAGTCTATGGGAATGTGACAGCTGCGATCAATTGTGGATTATGTTCAACCTATATGTATATCGAAATCCCCTGCTACTCATCAGTAGTCACATTATTGAGCCAACAGCTTCAGCTGGGAGCCCTAAAGTCAGCCTAAAACAACTTCTTGTAGGGGGGTGGGCGCTGTCCGTCAAGACGCAGCATTAGCGTGCTTTGCTGGACCAATACGGCACCGGATGGCTGTAAACTTGTACAGTGCTGATCACCATGAAATTCAGCCGTCATGATATCGACGTCTCAAGCTTAATTGAGACAAGGCTAACAGACTAAGATAGTCTTCGGAAACATGCGCTAGTTGCACTTTATGCTGAATAGGCTACTCGGCATGAGGTATCAAGTTTCAAAATGACTGCCGCATCCACCAGTTAACGATAGGCAGACAGTATATTACATAAGTTGAATCACATCCTTACGTCTATGGCTCGGTCGAGGTAAGTCTTGCGCTTTCATAGTGTTTATGTTCCAACCGTGTGTCATATAGACTACACAGAAAAACCAGTTTTATTATTGACTATTTGCGATAATCCCTTTGACGTCGGCGAATGTCGTACTTTTGTTCTGGGTGACCCTCACGCGAGTTGGATGCAACTCAGTGGCTTGACCAGGCGTTTTTAGACCCTACGGTATAGGTACAGTCAACGAGAAAGGTAATATATGTTCAGTCTCTGTGCTGATCACGAATTGACAATTAGAAACAACCGACCCTAACTGAATGTCTGCATTATCACTACACGGACTCACTCACGAAGCAGTAATCATCATTTTGCTCGACTATGTGGTCATGCTGTAGTATGACATGAGCGGTGCACGAGGTTCAGTGTAGTATGGATCGTAGACTACTCACGACGATATTGTATGTTCCATTTCACAAATCTGTTTATTGTAGCTTCCCGACACAGCGACAAAAAAACGTATGCATCTGGAGGTCTTAGCAATGAGGATGTCTTCACTGTAAACGCGTCACTTAGAGGCATACGACCAAGGCGGACGTCCGAAAATGAAATGAGTGACGGCTGCGCGACTCTGAACTCAAGTGCACGATGTGGAATAAAACTCTAGGTGCCAATGATAGTGGTGGTCGTAATGTGCTTCTGCAAAACATGCGGTCGTGAATGCATTGACCTTTTTGGATTGGTAGGCCGTGTATGCACTCAAAGCAGACCATCAACGAGGGTATAGCGAATGCACTAAGTGGGTGGCAAATTAAGTTAATCATATATCTGCATCATACATTGATCGTACTACAAAGCGATTGTCTGACAGACTGTGTGAACATCATCCTGCGTCGTTGAATAGTGGTGTGATTAAAACGGTTATAACAGCAATTGTTGCTCATTTGACTGACTCTAATCACTCGCAGTAAGAAAGACGCTTTCCAGATTGTTTACCGAGTGCCAAGAAATCGATCAAAGATGGTGAGATTAAGCATTTTGACCGGTGCCGAGGCCATTAGTATCTGATTACGCAACCCTGACTTCTGCGCTCAGAAAAAGTTCGTACGAACACTTAATCTCCGATGGCCCTGAAAACCATCAAGCCCACGTTTCGGAACAGTGATTGCATAACTGATAACAAACACTTCGTCCATAATCTCAATTGATATCAGTTACTGTTTTCATATTTATTGTGTTGTAATTAGCCTGATGATCAAACACAGAAAACAAGTCTTGTTCGCTACTTCGTCATTCTCATGACATCTGGGTATTTTCGAACGCATATATCCTTTGTTTGTATCATTTGATAACTCCATCTTCCGATAAAATCACCTACCCTCTCTGTCAGGAACGTGGGTAGTAGTGACCTGCTATCTCTTCTTCCTCAGTCTTGTTGGTATATTGTGTGCTCAAAGACCTGTTTGTATTTCAGTCCAAACAAAAATTTAATAATCCCAATTAAAGGTCAGAAATGTACATTTCTATATTTGAATACTCTCTGCGTTATACTTCTTCAGCGTTCTTCATGCTAGCTCACACTTTACCATTAGAGTCTCCCTGCTTCCTTGTTGCAGTCAGACAAGAATTACGCTTTCATACAATCCTACCATCTGGATATCTGACATCGTCTGAGTGGACCATAGATGTTTCCATTCACAAGTCTCTTGGTTTTGTTACCTTTGGTCAAAGTTGTATACGAAATGCGTGAATACAACTGCAAATGGTGCAATAAAAGTCACCTGCAGTCAGCATTAGAAGAAGGCGTCCGTCAGTTTCTGACACTGTGACACGCTAACCTGGAAACGGATGCCACCAACGCTATATTTGTTAATTGTTTATTTAAGACGATCGGAGAGTAGCAAGCGCTAGATCCAAAAGTTGTAGCAAAAGATGTAGACTAATGGTTATATGAGATTGCATAGATTTTCCTTTTGCATGAAAACCAATTGGAATTTGCTGCCGAAACTAATGGTATATTGGGTCATCAACAAGCTACACGAAAATAAGCGCGATTAGGTAACATTGAACCCTTTCCCCAATCGTTACTCATCACTGGAGATTATCTTCCTCCGTCATTCCGTCTATACTAATCTTTAGCTTTTATGTTGTGAGCTAACTATGTAATTTGCCTGAAGTATCGAATAACCATAAGTGATATATACACGATTCAATAGTAGTTCTTTGCTTACAATCGAAGCGTGTTCGACATTCAGACAATACTTGGTATGTTTCTGAATGCTGTCGCATCCCCAGCTGCCATCAATTGTTGGTGTTGTTCAACTTGAAATTAACCAAATCCCCGACTACTCATCAGTAATCTGAAATATCGCCTAGCATGTTTAATGAGATCGAAGATTTCGACCTGTCTAGCAAGTCCTAATCGCGGGGTCATCGATGGGAGTTAACAGACAGTAACTGTGTCTGCTCTCGAGACGATAGGGCAACCTGATCATTACTCACAAGCGAAAGTGGTTGAGCGTTCACATGTGATAATTCGGTCGTGCCTAATGTGAGGTCAATGGCGCAGTGGTAAACACGGTTGCCTCATGAACAGCGTGTCCGTGGTTCTAGTCCCGGCAGTGGCGATGATATGCACTACTGACGAGCTCTAATGAGAGCGAAACTCGAGTGTAGTGCTTCTGTTGTTCGAAAGGGGCCGACTGGGAAGTCTATGGGAATGTGACAGCTGCGATCAATTGTGGGTGATGTTCAACTTGAGAAGTATATATCGTTATATATACGTGTGTAGTGTGTCAGTAACTGCGGTACACTGCATGAATCTTTTGACATTACACACAAAAGATAGATGCGAAAGTATTCAATATCCATTCACTTATCAAACGACTTATTTATACTGTGGTTGCTCTCTGATAATCTATTGTCTAAGCGCTGATTCCAGTATCGTAACCGGTTAAAGTGAGATCTGAGTGACACGGCTGAGCAGTTAGCGTCGAGCAATAGGGATAGATTAGATTCTATAATGACGGGGCTGTCGGTAGCTGAAAACGTTCGAAGAAGTCGTCGGCTAATTGGGCACAATATTGCATACTTTTAGTTTGTTTGGCAAGGACTATTGTAAGTAAGGATAGTCAAGAAATCGTGGCATTAAAATCCGTTATCACACTACCAAATGCAATTCGGATCGTTGCCGATTGTTGCTCGTTTGATTTAAGACAGTGTCTCATTTTTCTTTTCAGGTTAAGCTTTGGTCCCCAGCTGCTATATGTAATTAGGTTTCAGTGCCAGCTATTGGCTATTTGTCGTTGTCGGCTGTTACCTGCGTATCCGGCTAGGGTGAACCAGCTACGGGTGAAGTTTCCCATACTAGGTACAACGAAGTGTTGATAGACAACGTTTGCGGCCAGACAAGCCTTGGATTGACATGCAGGAGCGCAGTCGCAAACGGTCCCTTCTATACTCAATCTTCCTCAACCTTGGTTTTAAGTTGTGTCAGTCTGTCTGTCAAAACTGTTGATTTTATGTAACTTGGTATCCGTCGTTATATCTGGGCAGTTGCTGTGCATTGGCAGGTAAGGTTTAGCTGACGGGGAGCCCAAAAGTGGTTGAACGCCCATACCAAATGTTAAGTGGACTGACTTGATTACAAGCGTGAAGACTGAGTCCATGATTATCAGCATCTGTACCTAAACTATGAGATCGTTTAAAGCTTCACTATGTTTCCGTGAAAATGAGTACTAGCGAAACTGATAGAACTCATAAGTGGGGTTTTGAGGGTCATCTGATACTGGTTTGAACATCCCTATCTGGACTACTACGGCCCAAGCAATTGCCAAGTTTTATGAGGAAGATGTGGAATTTGATTAACCCAAGACTTTTCCACGACTGTTGTATACTGAAACCCCTCATTATCCGCTGCCGAATGCATACTTAATCCAAGACCGACCCCCAAGCTTGATTAGTATAAATATTGAACTTATATATGCGTAATGATGATTACATAATTTGACTCACCGTTGAGATAAGGTACCATCAAACTGAATGTTGACTTACATCTGACAGAAAGTGCTACTGTGGTTTGATCATTCGGTTCAACGCCGTTGGATGCCACACAGATTAGCTGTCCACTCATTGCTCGATGCAATCGAGAGATTTTCAGCGTTCCATTGGATCCAGTAATTTCTGAAAACGCATCGAAAATCTGAAAACTTAGGAAGAGAGTTTGGGATCAAGATTTATTAATGTTTTATTACAACTGCTTTTGCTATTTAGACTAACATAGACCATGACAGTGTAACTCGTCGCCGTATTAAAAAATGTCGACCAATTGATTTCATTTGGGTTATTATTCATTCTATGCTTTAACCTACAGTGCGTTATTAAGGATGGTGAAAACATGCTGTACCGGTCATTCGTTGTTCTGTTTATTCATGTCCTACCACTGAATGTCTCTGATGCAATGCGCATACTAGAATGGTCTGACTGATTAGGTCTATTCTTCGCATTTGGACTGTAACTGTTTTGTACACTTTGTTGGTAATCTCTTAAATGTGTCAACATTATTACAGCTCACTTTCATCCAATGAAGAAAATTCTTCCAACGCAGTCCGCATTGTTCGTCGACTTCCATCAAAAGTTTGGTTACTCCTGTTTACAAACCAGTCGATACGCGGACTCGGGAACCCGTCAGCTGCACAGTCAATCTGCAAACTGGCTCCTTCGTCCACTTTCAGAAACGGAACTGGCGATCGTGTTATTTTTGGGGGAACTGAATGATGAAAGGAGTGAAAAGGATTAACGCAAGTGATGTGAACAATGTTTCGGAAATGCGGCGAATTTAGTCTGATTGATCCAGTATAAATTTAACATGTCAGCTTCAACACACAACTGCGTTTTGACATAAATTCCCATTAAATAACACCCTATTTCGTTGAAAGTTCAAGAAGGAATACGACAAAAATGTTTTGGAATTATCAATGCAGTTGACCATCAAAGTTCCATAAATATTGAAGCTGAACCTAGATATATTGAATACCAAACAGATGATAATGTTCTGGGTGAGTAGATGAACAGCTGTATGTTTTTACCATTTCTAAGTTGTCATTTGATCGTCCAAATCAGAATTATATTTGAATCTACTTATAAAAAACTGGACGCTCAGAGTGACAAATTAAGTCTAGAATGATGAAAACTAACAAACAAATTTGAATTGGCCCTCTGGGATATTAAAATATCACACTAGTGACTATTCTCTTGGGTTATGCAATGAAACACGGGTCGTAGCGAATGTGGAAAAGTGGCTTTTAGTACAACATTTTTTCTTTAAGATGTGGATCATTCTGGCCGGATTGTTAGTTCTAGGCATGGGCTTAATTAACAGCTCCCTTCTTTGCAAAAACAGAGTATATATATACATCTTTTGACAACGGATCCTAGATTTGATTTGAAACGTCATAATAAACATCTATTATTCGCTGTCCACCCTTTACATTCAATCATGTTTATGTAGCGTTGCAGTCAGAGACGGAAATCTTGATTTTGTCAGGGGCATTTTGAACGGATCTCCATTGGCCGCTAAGTAAAGAATCATTAAGTGCGAACGCAAGAAACATCAGTTGGCTTATTACACTTTACTGTCTCTCATACTTCAGCAACACAGAGTACACAGGTGTTAACAAGTACGCACAGTTTTCGGTTCGTTAATTTCAATCAATGTCCTTGATGACTTGAGAAATGGCGCATTGTTATCCATCGTAAATAGTTTAGGAGATATTATTGGAAGATTTACGAAAACCTCCAGACTGTAATATATCAGGTACTTACTAGGGTTGAAAGAAAGGTTTTGCAACAAAAGCCGGACAAGGAGAATTTGGACACAGAATATGAGCCGTTTGAAACAGTCGACAGATATTTCGTTCATTTATCTTCAGTCATTTAAATGAAATTTGGGTCACAAAGTAGAACTAACAGCTAATTAATGACTCATCTCCAGGAACGATTTTACAAGGTTAGCACTAATAACAAAACAAATACTTTTTCTCGTTTTAAAATAGTGCTCCGATTACGCCAGGCCTGAATTTATTGGCACAATGAACAATTCTATTGTTTACTGTTGGCGAAAACGGTTCGTTCATTTACAGATGCTGAAATCAGCTGTGAGGTCGTGAACCATTTGAAACAAGTTGAACTCACTCATGGAGAATGAAAGTGATAATAGGCTTGATATCCCGGACCCCACTCTCATCATACCTAGTTGATGAGTGGTAACTTAAATAACAATACTCAAGAGGTTTGTATGATCCAGATTAGAAATTGTGGTAACCTGATCGAGGCTGTAACAGTTTTGAATAGTAAAGAATTAAAATGTCCCGTAGCTACCTCGGTATCTTCTTGATAGTGGTTTTGGTTGTTATAGACAGAGTGCTACTCACATTTGGGTGAAGCGTTCGTGGTAAGATGATCTATGCGGCTGACCGATTGTAACTTTCTGTTTTGCTAAGACTAATCTATAATTCACCTACGTAGCATGACCATGTATGAAAATTTGTTGATCAATGTTCAGTCCAATTCTTAATTTCTAACCCCGATTGACATGTTAATCGCTTGGGCTAGGAAATCATTTTACGTACGGACGGAAGCTACTCCCGTTAAGTTCAGTCTGTTAACACACCCTTAAGACTTTCCAGTGGAGTATAAATCAGAGACCATATCAAAACTTATGGTAAATGCCCTTATTTTAAAAACTTAGAAGCAGTTCGTGTCACCACCTTAACCACTATTTTCATATTTTTTATCGATACTGCATTACAATTTGCTTTTTACTCCAATAGTTCTTTATTTTTCTATAGCAAAATTTATTGTTTTGCTTGAAAGGTACTTTAGAAGACCGTGGAAAATACAATCAAACACTTATTGAGATCTGTATACCTCTAATTTTGTTGAAAAGTTTAGTCAAGATTTCGTGAGATTGATCATCAAAGTTAATTATATATTTCGAAACAAAAACAAGTAAAAATTTTGGTAATCGGACTGAATACTTTAAAAAAATCTTTCCTTTATACTAACTTCCGGAACCCCGCACGCAGTTCTTCTTTATCCAACTGACCCTTAAATTTGATATACAGTCAAAATGAACTGGAACAGAAAATTAATAATCATTTGGTAGGTAATGTTATAAACTACACATATTCACTTGTATATTAACTCACCCAGTATTCGCAATGTCACTGAACGAAAGTGAACAGCATTTTGGAAGACCACGGCACATCGATACTCACCACGATCGTCAAACAAGACAGGTCGTATGAACAAACTGAAATCTTGTCGTCTCAGAAGAACCTGAAGATAGGAAAAGAAATCATGGCTCCATCTGCTGTTAAATATGTTCGAAATGAGAGTTGATGACTGTGAGACACATGAACGAAATTGTGAATGTTGTAATTTCTGTTTCCACGCCATCCTTTTAAAGCCATCTTATAGTTTTTTGTCGGTAAGATCATGGCAACTGCTTTCTGTTCCCCAACTTGTAGTTGAGGAGCTAACATATTGGCCTACTTCAAAAGACATATCAGAAAAAAGTTCCTGTACTCCAGACGGATGATCTGTGTATAACTTGGTGAATTTGTGTTTTGTATTAGTACTACTAAACTAATGTGCTTAATATAAGACACAATTCAACGTCACACCTAACCAGATGACAATATATAGATAATAGATTCGGCTATCCCTCTGCCCTTCATAACTGACTGCCGTGCAGTTATAAACGACTGAGTAACACAAACCAGATGAGGATCAACTCCAAACTCATGGGCAAGTATAGAAGCAAGGATGGGTTCTGTGTTATACAGATCTACAAGTCCAATTACAGAGGTCGCCGTGTCACAGTATTAGACAGTAGCTCCTTGACCTACAAAACTCGGTTAGAAAGCCCCTGAAGAATGCATTGAACTTACAAAAGTATTTTGTAGGAAATCTCTGTGGATTCAAACGAAGTTTTTCCATTAATGTCCGTACTTTAACCATCAATATGGAACAGTTGGAAAACAGTTGATTATTTCTAAAATATCATATGCAGCCGGATTGTTCTAGTTTCTCCAATATTCGATTACCTTAACTGTATCATTCCTTCATATACAAACGCAGGATTTCAATTTGCATGGTCGAATTATGAAAGATTACCAACGTTCCAATGGGTAGTTCATCAAAGCAAGCGTCTGACACCATCAGCTGTCGGCTTCTGATATTTTTAATAATAATCGCACTAATCTTTCTATGTCGTGAGGCGGAGGTCAGTCAAACTTCTACTTTTTTGACACTGTGCCCGCCATATGGTCTGATATGGAACCACAGCGAACAGCCCAGTGTCTATCGATGTTTGCGCACACCTTAATAGAGCTGTTCCAATTGCAAACGTTACGCGAACCAAGTGTTTCTCAACAGAGTCAGGGGAACCTGCATTGCGGACACCATTCAGAAGGCAAAGGCGCTTTTTCGGGAAATTTTAGTGACAGATGAGGAGGTGGAGAGAATTGTGGGCGTTCCGAGTCAAAACTACCTACCAGGTGAGAAACTCCTCATACAAAGTGAAGTGGTTCCCATATCTGTCTGTATCTCGGATTAACAGCCCATTAACTTGCGACGAAACAGTGGATTACAAATGCATAGTGAATCACAATCTGCTCAAACAGTTACCTCAATGACTTATCTCTAGGTGCGATTGTACAAGATTTGCACTATTCACAAACAAATACTTTTTCTCGTTTGAAAGTGTTGTTTCAATTACGCCAGGCACAAATTTATTGGCACAAAGTGATAGTTTCTAGACGGAATCAATCACAGTGACCGTCAAGGTCCTGTCAGTAAGAGGTTCACTGGTTGGCCCAACCAAGTCGTCGGTACAAACATCATGGCATCGAAATATCGAGTTAGTGGATGTCAGAAAAATTACTTTCACCGCAACTATATCGGTTGACTTTCCTCACAAAGACTTATGCAACAGTCCATTTTGTTTTCATTTGGTCATAATCTCTTCACCGTTTCTCTTCGACTAGACCTGAAGTGTGTACGTCGGTTGTCTTAAAATGAACAAACGGATTTCAAGGTTGCGGGCACTCACTGAAGCGTGACTCATGTGGTGCGCACACGATTTCGTTGATTCATAATATTGACCCAAATGGATGGATACACAGGTGGTCTTCTTTTTCTCATCTGGTGATTCGTCAGACCTAAACACCGTTACTTCATTGACAATGAGATGATTCCGCACCCGTGCTTCGCGAACTAATCATAAGGACTAGTCAGTTAATTGACCGGTTTGCGGATTAGTACTGGCATATCATTTTTGTTGTATATGCGATATATCAGATCAAGTGGAGGATTTATTTAGGTGAACGCAATTCGTGGAAACTTGACTCCACAATTCCTTTCGGCGTTATATAGTGTGTTATTTTCACAAAACAAACCTGAAATACCGACGCAGTAGCAACTGAAGGTAGTGATCATTACACATTGCTGAGTTACGTTATTTCCAGTGAATAACAGAAATGGTAAAAGGTTGGTAGCCAAGTACATGAGCAGAAAATGGTTCTATGAAAAATCAATATGGGTAACTTTCTAGCCGAAAATTCATTATTATTTTCGTATTTACTGAGGCGGCGTTCCATGATTAACGTAAAATGAGCAACAACGGAAAAGTGTATTAAAATTTGCATTAGCAGAGTGATGTTGGACAAAGTCAAGCCTGATTTTCATTCACAAATCAATGAACGTTTCCCCTCAAACAAAACAAATCCATACCGTAGAAAAATATCAACTGACAACCACAAACATGAATACAAAAACCGAGATGTCAGCTTAGACTTTGCCTGTTTCTGTCAGTATGTTCATAGTTTCATTTTTATGGCTCTATTGCGTGCAGGACTTCTGTAAAGAAAAACCGTCCAAGTGCGGTTTACGGATATGCGTTTTAGATCGAGATAAACTATTGATGCTTAATCCGACAAAGAAAAAACTCAAACACGATCAGTTGGATTTCTGTTCAGTAGACAAGCAAAAAGTCATTCGTGCGTTCTATCATGATTTCTAAAAAGCCGGTGTTTTTACCGTTGGAATGACAGGTCGATTGTAGAGTATGAATCAGTATGAAACAGTTAATCTTTCTAACAAGATAAAAAGAGTTATTATAATATTCCATCTACTTTACAAATCTGAACACACAACAGACGGAAGTTTGATAGTACACGATTTGTGCTCGAACATACTTCACAGGTGCTTATCATTGGCAGTTTGAATACACTAAATTTTAAAACAACTAAACGAAAGAGGTCAGAACTAGAAAACTGTTCGATTGATGTCAAGACGACGGTAGCCTCATACACAGTTCCTTCTACACACAAAAAACGGGGATAGCGGTCAGTGAGATTAAAATTCAAAAGAGATGAACTGAAATCTGCTAATGCAATAATCAATTTCGAAGTCATCACGAAAGAAAGCAGTTAAACCATACTATCTTGATGTCACAGTGGTCGTACGCCAAAAAACGCTATAGAAGCGAAGTCCGTTCTAAATGGAATAATCAATGATTAGGTCTACTAGCCTGGTTAAAGTGAACCTCTGCAGTAAACAATGCAAGCAATAAACAATTCTTTGCAAACAATACCTTTGTGAAAAATAGTTACTGATCTAAATTCCAACAGAAAAAAATTCACCTTCCAAGATGTATGGGTGCGTAAAGACTAGGAAATCCTTTTACAATAGAAATGTCAAAATTCAAGATGGGAAGCAAATAGCATCCAGTCACAAATGAAGCACTGAACTGAGACACATATTTCCAACCAAATCATTACACAATACAAACTGCTATGGTGATTCGAACATACACGAATTGCATAAGTTAGGAGTCGCGTTTCCCGGATCAAACCGAGTAGAGGTAACTTTAGGATAGAGACTGTTTTCTGCAGTGACCACATATTTGAAGACAGATAAACCAATCCCGCAAGTGTTTTTCCTTGGTATTTATGCTTTGACGGCTCACCATTAACCAAACTGAGTTGCTTCTCTTAAGCTGGTAAAACGTGGAAATCAAGCCGACTTCAACTGAAAGTCTGGAAAACGTTGAAGGCAAATCAAAAGATTTTGCAACAATAATCGAGTAGTTTGGAAGATATGGAAGTTAATCACAAGTAACTGGCAGCTGGCACGCGAAATGGTACCTTTTAGAGTTTGCTGACAATTTTTGAAACCTAAGATGACGAGTTCGACTGTCTCCAGAGAAATGTTCCACAAGCTACTGTAGTTATTAGGTTCTGGATACCGCGATAAACTTTGGAAAACAGGGTTGATTTCCTTTGAAAAGCTTAAACGGAATCGATCCAATCTGCAGAAAAAACATGGCTTAATTTGTTTAAATGGTGTCAGATATTTTGACCACATTGGTTGTATGACGAAAACGCGAATACGGAGTCACACAAAAATTGTGTACTCAAGTTACTAGGGGGCCTAAACCCAGTGATAGGCCTAAATAAATTAGAAGTCTTGATTTGATATTCCATTCACGACTAACCAACATTCACCGGTTCGTTGCTGGCACTTCCCTTGACTCTGGGTGAATACATTCTACAAGGTTAACAAGAATGTTGTTGGACAATTATAACTGAATAGAAATGGTCAGAATGATAAAGCCATTGTTTTGAAGTTCTACGTCCTGTGCACCACTGAAGCCAAAACCTCAGTCGTACTAAAGTTCACACCCAAAACACAATATTTAACTAAGGTTTCTATATACCATGAGGTATGGTTAGATATAACCTCTGAACGTGTAATCCGCTCTAAAGGGTACCCTTTGTAAACGTACTAAAACATTTGTCAGTATTCCAAAGAATTGTGGCTGACGAATTTCTAAACAACATTTTGATCATATTGTTACATACATGTCGTGATACTCTACATTTAATCTACCTTGGATGATGTCTGTAATTGAAATGATGAAGAAGAAGAAACAGAAATCACCTAGAGTTTCTCCGCGGTTAGGTTGATATGTGGCATCTGAGATGATTAACCTAGTCTGTCATCTAATAAATGAGACGGTACCGTTTTTACAGATAACAGGAGTTTTGTCTAAATTCGTAATCAGTCCAAGCCATAGGGCAGGCAAGGATTTGACACCATTGTGGTCGACATTTGTGTTCAATGTAATCCTGCCGGGGCAGTCGATCCCCTGGATCATTTGGTGGATTCCATATGAGACAGTGGGACGGGTGGGTAACTGAATCCAAAATGTGAAATTTCCGAGCTCCTGGCGTGGCTTCGTAGTTCAGCTGGTAGAGCGCTTGCCGCGTTGAGGCATGGTGTTTCTGTCGCTGGTTCGAATCCAGCCGAAGCCCTGACTTTTCACAGTTGGGTCTCATCTGAATTCAATGTAAGTGATAAAAAACGTTTCGGCGGAATCTGGTTTCCCATGGGAAAACAGATTCATATGCACCTACAGACCTTGATCAAAACATACATTACGAGTCTGCAGCAGTATGTGTGGCGTAATAACGGATATCCTATACAGCTTCTGAAGTTGGTGCGCGTTTTTTAGAAGGACCCATGCATGTTCAACGACTACTTCACGTTATCTACTGGTATGTTCTGTGCAACTAGTGTCAAGCCCCTCATATTTATTCTGTAATCACAGTCAGTTGATTAGCTCTTAAAGAAAAGAACGTTTAGAGTCAACGCTAACTTCTTTCATTTAGTGTGTAGCAAATGTACGGCCCGGATGTTATACCGAAGTACGATGGCTGGCAAGTTCATTAGAACAACCTCACTCGATGTTTCTCTTTCACTTCTCCCGTCATGAGACAACCATTTTGACCGCTGAGCTACTGACCACACATATGGCACGACCGAATTATTATATGTGAAATTTTAGACACTTCCACTTGTGAGTATTGCTAGTCAGTAATCAAAATATCGCTCAACAAGTTGATGATTTCTGTGATGTCAACTTGCAAAGAAGTCCTAGTCGAGCGGTCATCGATTGGAGTATACAGATAGTAACTATGTTTCCTTTTGAGTCAATCGGGCAATCAGAGCATTATTCACAAGCGAAAGTGCTTGAGCGTTCACATGCGATAATTCGGTCGTGCCATATGTGAGATCATTGGCGTAGTGGTCAACATGGTTACCTCATAGAAGCCTGGCCGGTGTTCTAGTCCTCTCAGTGACAAGGTTGTGCATTACTGAAGAATGAATCTTAAATCCAGTGATTTATTTCTAAAATGGTTGACTGGAATATCTATCTGAATACGGAACTTGCGACCAAATGTGAATAGTGATCAAGTTAACAACTGCTTAGACATTCAAATATATATAACTTTAAGGTCTGGTTGCATCAATAAGTTTGGAAGGCAGTAACAAAATCCTGTTTTAAATTCAACTTCGACAAGCCGCAACCCGAAGAATGTAGCTGAGCAAAGTTTATATTGTAAATTTGCATGCAAAATACGTCAGCCACACAGCCACGTGTTAAAATCGAAGCCTTAGTAACTTAAAAAAAACGGGTTGCACCTCAGTCGAATGCTCACCCTTTAGATACGGTCTGCTTTGTCAACTCCGATATGTTACGTCGACTTCTGCAGTGACGGCTTACTTCACTTCTCGTATTGACTACAATTCAACTCATTTGTGTTGGAAAGTAATCTAAGACAGTTTCTAGTTGGTTCACTAAACGCCAGGTTAGTCGCGCTTTAAATTTCCCCCCTGATCATATGATAATTAGTGGCGTAATTAATGTTGAGGTTTTCCATTCGATCGGGACGGTTTAAGTTCTGTCATGGTCGTCAGTTCCCTCGTTTTGACACGAATCAGAACCAGACCAAATGCCATCCATATGTGCCTGAACCTGTAGGATTTAGACGAATTTACAAACAACCTCTTTCGAATAAAAACATTATACCCAAGGTTTAATACAATTGGCATATGTCAGTTGTGTAAATCTTCACCAAAATCAATAGTAAAACTCTGGACCACTTTCCTACGAGGCAGCCACAGTATATACTACACCTCTGGCAATAGATTAAACAACAGTGGATTATCCTGCCTAATGGCTTTTTCACTACTGCTTTGAATATACCTCGGGTGGCTCGATCGCCTCTTTTCGGTCGTCTCGCGATTAGGGCTTCTCATTGAGTTGAGATCATAAAAACATGGTGAGCATCGTAGTGAATACTTAGAAACAATTAGAGATCAGGCTGATAGGAATGAAGCACCACTGAAATTTGGTCACTGTTTTATTCTTCAGATAGATTTTTTAACCAACCCCTCTAAAGAAGGAGCTCTGAATTTTTGGAGCGTATCAGTTGTGTTTACTGAGTCTGAGAGCATAGTGGTCAAAACGACTGCCTCGTGATCAAGTGAGCCAAAGATTAGTTTCCGTTTGCAATGAGAATATACATTACCAGCCCACTGTCCCATGGTTGAAAATTGTATCTAATTCTTCTTTCACTTAACGGTCATATTTGAAAGTCTACTGAATTTGACAGCTACGGCACAACATGAGTGATACTCAATTAATATCAATCCAATACTCAGTACTCACCAGTGACTAAACAAAATACTTCCAACCGTTATTGTTTTAATTGGTTTTCTTATGATCAACAGATTTTTACATAAGTACATTGACTCGTGACGTGTAAAGTATTCATCAAATCTTCCAGTATGTCATTTTCTTCTGATGAGTGACAAGACTCATCTTAGAGTAACGACTTCAGAGGCTTTCAAATATTTCAATTCTGGATTACATTGAGGCATTTCTTGTGCCGATCCAGTAGTTATTACATAGTCAATCGTTTTTATTCCTATCTTTGTTCGTTGTGGACCTTTCGTCAATTCTTCGCTCTCAGTTCTGACATAATCTTTGGCAAAGTGTCGAAATGTTTTAAAACGGTGTTTGCTACTAAACCACAGGTCTTTAAAATTAGATCAGGCCGCAGGAAGCTAAGACCAACCTACTGGATAGCATAAGTGTTCTAAACGAGCTATTGGCTGTATCTTTGTTAAGAAATAAAGCTCATGTGTCTCAAATTTTCATAAGTAATCCATGCTTACCTGTGGAGCCATCGTAATTCGATCGTTTTCTGTCACGCGAAATATACCACGAGTAAGAATTTGGCGAGGTGAACGAATCCATGTCACATTGTCCAGATCCTGAAAATTAGATAAATTTTCCAATTAACTCATTCAAAAGACGATGTACGTTAACTGTGTCTCACGGTGCTTCCTGTTTCATTTACCTTTTTTTCAAACACTTTTCAAAAATGATTAGAATTGTTTTGTAACTTGCTTTGAGTCGATAATAATAATAATGATAACAATAATGGACCTGAAACAGTTCCTTCTTTTCAAAAGTTTACTCAAAGCAGTTAGAACATGAAAACCGATGGATACAAGCAGTTCATACTGACAAGTCAGTACCAAGATTACAATAACGTGAAATGGTTTCTTCACATCGAGCAGTTAGTAGATGAGGTGGATAGTCAATTGGTGAATTAGGAAAGGTTACCAATTTCAGGAAAGAGTTAGTTTCACGAACAATTATTTTTGAACCCACAATGCTTCACTCAATTGTTTGCGATCTGCTCAACAAACCTTAAGGATTTTGGATTAGAGTGACGTAATAAGTTTGTGAATGTACAAACATGTTCGACAACGTGATCACTGATTAAGAAGCCTTCAGCGACTGTGGACACTGGTTATTTGCGTGTTTCAACGACATTGCCGTTCTTAGGTAATATAGACTTCTGTTTACCCCCTTTAATGAATGTTTCTTCATTCTGGATATCAAGCAACTCTGGAGTCTGCCTATGTAACTTTTTTTGCAGTTAGATTTACATTGGTAGATACAATGTGGGGTGGCACCAACAGACTGATCTCCTTTGATTGAAGACACAGGCAGCTTTTGAGCCAGAGCTAATTTCGGTTGCGCTAAATATTTGTTTGGTCAAATCCATCAGTCTTTGCGTTGCTTGATGCATTCAGTATAAACTCTTTTGTTTTTCACAGTGACTACGTGTCCGGATAGCGGTTTCGGTTTACTAAACCTCTTGATGAACCTTTTCGGGTAACAGTTAGACTGTAGTACAGACGTTAATAAGTCTTATCCCTCCGCAAAGCTGTCATGTGTACAGATTGGTTTTGCACGTGTGAATACTATATTTACTAGTACGTGTTTATAGTGGACCGGTGTGGAACTGCTAATATTCAAGTATTGACCAGACCATATGGATTTCCCATAGGCAGCTATCTTAGTAGAACTATCTTCCTGGCGACTTAGGAGCATATCTAGAAACGGCAAACAATTATCAGTCTCAAGTTTATATGTCACCTCCATGTTGGGTTGACAACCGTTTAAGCGTCATATTAGGTTATTCACTGCTTGCTTCGAACGGATGAATACCTTTGTATCGTCAAAGTAGAGTATGCAATATGACAGACTCAATATATCTGCCACCAACTCTTGCTCAATCCTTAACATGAAAAAGTCCGCTAAGATGGGCCCTAGTGAACTCCTCATGACTAACTCATTTAATTGGCGGTAACATCGATTGAGAAAACGGAAGCCGACTTTCTAATTGCACAACAATAAAGCCTCCCTCAGAATATCACTGGGAAGACGAAAGGTAATGTGGCTCGTTTTAACGAGGTCACAAACTTGATCAATTGTCTCGTGTAGTGGGACATTCGTGAACAATAACTGAACGTCTACGAAACATATCAACTGCTTTGAACAAGCAATCCTCACACCAACAACACTCTTTTGTTGGGTAAAGTTTCGACTACAAGCCATTTCTGCTAATGTTCATTTGCGACATATCCGTCTCCTTGCACAGACAACACATGCTTGAACTTTTCATTAGTCTATTAGCTCCGAAAGTGCAGTAGTGAATTTATCGTGCCCGGCATGTATAGTATGTGTTTTCAATGGCCAGTAACATGCATTAGCCTGTGGTTCAGTGGGAGGCCATTAATGAGTAAGTGTACATGCTGATGAATTTAGCATGAACATCATTCAGAAGCAGTTTAACTATTTTGCATCTGTAAAACCTCAACACATGACTCAACGAACTACGAAACACACAGCAGTAAACTAGCTCTTTTTGGGAATCGTAAATTGATCACACCTTCTTTTGAGCTGTGAATACTGCTCGCCAGCTCGTGAATGTGTGTGGCTATAGCACAAACCGCCAATCTATAGATCTCGTGCCAAGTATGTATAGGGTGAAGGTCTGAGAGGTTACAGACACAGGACTAGTTCGAAAACATGCATAATCGGTTGGAAGTATGTCTCACTCCATCGGAAAATGCGCATTGGTTCCAATCCGAATTGGTTCTCAGCCGTTTGTGGCCTCCCGCACACACCAACAGTTTTGCTTAACATCTAAACATTATGAAATAGCTGAGCAAATAGTGAACATACAAGTTGTTTTCCACAAATTTAACAAAGGTTCTAGCATTGTCATAATGAATTATACGTCACAAATGAGAACCTTGCTTGTTGTTGAACGAAAATTCAAGCTGAATCACTTGGCTAAAAACAACATTTGTCAGAAAGAAGACGTTGAAGAAACTTCAAATTCTGCCGTTAATTGAATATCTAAATCAGGCTCAGTGTAAACAACTGACACTGTTGGAGATGCTCCTGCCAAAATTACGTAAAAGCGGTATCCCGTTGAGACCTGTTCTATCCACAAGCAACTCAGCATACAATACAAGGTGTTTAGATGGCTTATGAACATTCTTTACACGATTTGTTGATGTTTCTGTTCCCGTTGTATACAAGATTACTTCATGTTGATCAGACCTCTGGAGAATGTGTACGTGAATTGCGCTAAAATATACTCTGTTGACATCGGTTTGCTAATCACGGATGTACATCTGTACGATACTGCCAACATTCTGAGTACTTTCATTTCCCGCCAGAATCTAACACTGTGAACCGGCTGACTGTCTCATGGTTTTAATCCTTCAGCACGCCGAGACTATTCAATTTCGTTTCTACCTCACTGCATGCAAGCAGATTGATAGTGTAGTAATGGGCTTCCCAATGGGCCTGATCTTAACCGACATTCTTGTGGATAGCCTGTGGACAAGTCTCTAATTCGACTGGTGAAAACATTCTCTACAAACGGTATGCCTATAAAATATTTTTATTCTTACAAATAAGATTCAGTTCAATCAAATGTACTGATTGTTAAACGTATCCTACTGAAATTTGGCAGTTTCTTGTGTAAAAGAGAATAGCCATTTTGACTAAGTGGCGTAAAGATGGTATAAGACGACGTGTAATATATCGGAAGTTAAGAAATCTTTGAGTTTTGTCAATTTTCTACATTTCTTCTGATGGTGTAAAATGTGTGGCTTGTTAAGCAGGCTGCTCCTTAAGGCTAACCAAGTACATAATTATGGCGGTGTCAATAGAAGAAAGGAATTTTCAAGTGGGTTTTACTGATCATCGATTTTCAAGAAAAATTCATAGGAATTCAACATATCACAGAAAAACCAAATTTGGGCTGAAGCTGCTTCCAGAAGAAAAAAATTGGTGGAATCTGACTTTCAAAGTTAATCAGTCAGCAACTGACATGGGCAAGATTTGCGATTAACCTCAGGCCGTACCTAACAAGTTGCTGAATTATGGATGTTGTTCTTCGCTTCTGGGTATCGCGTTTCCATGTTTCCTGTCGTGATCCAAAAGACGATCCAATTTACCAGTTCACCTGCAGTTGCTTTGACAGGTATCTCCATGGGATGGACAGCAGCTCAAGATAACTGATAGTTGGAGACGACCCTGAAAGTTTATTGAACTCGGTCTAGCAGCACACACTAGCAGCCCGTCGTCTTCGACCGCTAAATACGTCTTGAGTATAGGTCACTTAGTTGTCTTGATAACACCATTCACTTTGTTGTTACGTAACCAAAACCTGAAGGTGTTTGTATCCACGGCACCTACAATGACCAAGTAGTTTCGACCATTTCTCTGTACAAAAAAGATGCTGTGGAACTGACTCAGATTTTGTTAGTACGCGTCATCTATAACTGCTGCCCTTGTTATCGTGCTTTTTAAAAAAATATATAATTGATTGTTTCATGTATGTGAACAACGAGAATAAATTCATTGTTAACACCACGCAACGTTTAGCATCTTGCCATATTCATGAATTAGATCAAAGAAACCCAGTGCAGTAAAACAAAGCACGATTGTAAAGAAAGAGCGTTTGATAAAACAGCATCCATATTTTTAAATTTTCGTGTTTTCATACCGCGTTTATAAGTCAGAAATCCGGTCCACAATTCAACGAGGCTTTTGTTCAAACATCATGCGTACCTCTTCCCAGTTCAGTCCGTTTGGCCGACGTTTTCTGTCGCATATATTCCCCCGTCATTTCTCCCCGATTGGACAGATTTCAGTCAATGCTGGTTCGTTCGATCTCTCATATTGTTCGTGATCCACTCACCTTGGGATCTGACTATATCCCACAGTCATGTTAAGGTATTCTATTGAGTTTTGGAGTAATCGCTCCTCTAACTTGTTCGGCCATCGTTCAGAAAACCGTTCAACACGACCATCTGACACCTAATTCGGATCTAGATAACTGGAAAAGTGGCCGGTTACCTGGGAGACCGTCTGGACGACGTTGCTTATCCCGTTCTCAAGGTATGCGACATCTACCAGCCGTATTCGCACTAACCCTTCACCTTATGGGCACCTGGGTTTAGGCATTTATTTTCGTCATTTCAGGTGTAATACAATTTTTATTATGTGTTATCAAACAAAATTCGTCTTCTTCATTACAGCATCTACTTTGCCGCTAAAAATGTTCATCGTCGATCTGGTTATGATAGAGCTATTGTTAAAAGATGGGGTGAGAGTAAAATTTTGTCGTGGGGTGTATTTTTGAAAGTCAATTAGCCTGAAAGTTTGCTTATTTAAAACAAGTAGAGAGCAACAATTACAGTCCAGGTTGCTCCCGAGGTAAATTTTATACGCATGCTGACAGGAATAGCTCTCCTCTAATTTTGATCTAAACCCCTGAGGGCAAAATCCGTATTATAAACTATTCTATATGCAGGTATTCAGTCATCCCCGGTTTGTTTCCGTCAAGACAATAAATTCAACAGTAGATACAAAGAATTTATCATCACGAACAACTGTTTGTTCATTGCTAGCAATGACGTTTATTACAGGTTGAATCAAATTTGAAACTCACCGATGCTCCAAGATTTATGTTCAGTTCACAAGTAAGTTCAACGTTAGAACCATTGATTGCAGTGACGACCTCACCTGTGCTGGCAAAAATTTTCTTCGCCCAGTCGTCTTGATAACCTGAAACTATAAGGCAGTTTATAAAGAACTGTCTCGAAATCGGTCACATTTTCACACTTTAGACACCTGATCAAAATTAAAACCATGTTTATCTTAAAGTCGTTAATGGATTTGTTTAGCGTCTAAAACTACGTTGTTTGTCTCTGAAACTATACAACCCTCCCCGATGGCCTGTTTCTATCGTTCAGTTGGCAAAGAAAAGTAATGTGTTGGGCGGATGTTTAGAGGCACACCTTTGGGCCCGCTTATTTGGATAAGTCGATCTGATACCTCTCCACATATTGTAGCGAAAAGGCGTCCAATAAAGCGCAATCCTTATTGTAAAGCTAGCTGATTCGTGTGCCACGCGCGCTCTCACGCTTATGGACCGGAATTTCAGCCCGCACTACACCCCCGTTTACCGCTCGCACTTTGTGTGTACTGCCGCCCGATTTGCATATGTGACCGACTTCTATCGGGAGGTTTTCCGCCTGCCATTCCTCGTCTGTTGGTCCGGTCTGGTTGAGTGATGGCTCACCCGGTCGCCCTCGTTACCCACGGTACGATCGCTATGGGTTTTTGGGCGTACTTCGCCACCGCGTTGAGGTTTTCCATCGAGAGTTGAAATACTTGCATCTTCGGTTTGGTAATTTACTACATTATGTTAATATGGAGACTGAAAGCAGTTTCGGATTATAGAAGTGTGTCCATTTGGAAACTACCTGGTTGTGGTTCTCACAGCATTCCTGTATTCTTATCTGGACTTATATTTTAAGCAGCAAGTTTGACTGGAACACTAACTTACAAATAAATGAAAATACTGTGAGAACCCAGGGGATAAAATGTTCGGCTCCAAATGCTACGGGTTTCCCGATTAATCTCCAATTCAGACTATCTCCCAATGACGAATACATACATTGCAAAAATGATAACACATTTGAAAGCGAACGCATTTCAGAGGAATGATTTCCACAATCTACAACCTGCAACATTTGTTTTGTACTTCAAACCAAATGCACCGGTTAACAGAATAACTCTGTGCGTCTTCCTCAAATTGTTTGATCACAGTCATAGCAAAACTGAGCG
Organism: Paragonimus skrjabini miyazakii; assembly: GCA_014338405.1. Lineage (NCBI taxonomy): Eukaryota > Metazoa > Platyhelminthes > Trematoda > Plagiorchiida > Troglotrematidae > Paragonimus > Paragonimus skrjabini miyazakii. Next base: position 38,995 of record JTDE01002847.1, on the reverse strand, counting down.
GGAGAATTAAAAGTGCGTTCATTCGGAGAATGTTGGTGAAGTATGTTTCCACCGTTTCATTTCAAAACTTCGATACTGTGTATAACTCGACCCAACAATATCACGGCGTATTTTGTGGTGTACTAGCTACAGACTAATCTTTAATTCGGCCCTCAAAATTAAACAGTAGATATTCGACTTAGACCCTTATGCACACCTGTACAGCTGACGGTGCGTTTTGACGTTCGATTAATTCACGATCTGGACTGAGTACGGACCATTTAGAAGCATCAGTCCCACAGAATATTGAGCGCGTCTTTCGTTGTGCACGTTGTGTGTTCGTGCACAGTTTTGCCTTCAAGACGCAATGAATAACAACAGAAAACTCTCCACGGTTTCCGTCGTGGGCTGTTTCAACTTGTCATGCAGTCAAGATTACCAACACTGACGCAAACCATGAACTGAAAATAGAACCAAGAGCAGCCCTGAAGGCTTTTCACTGATCCGATTATTGTAACTTATCTCAGCATTTCGATATTTCACCGAGGTCGATTTGCCAAGATTGAGATCTTTAGGACCATCAAACAACGCAATATCTTGTTGACGTGACTGGGAGGTATGAAGCTCAACAACCTCAAAACACCGCTAACTTTGGTGACAGTTAGGGAGGATATTATCTTCAGTTTCTGATTGGAGCTCCTGTTTAATAGTTCTCCAACCAAACAACACATCCAATCACATGTTTGTGCTGACGAGAAGAAGAAAGAAGGTTTAGTCTTCTGTGTTTCTCTGTTGAATAACGAACACAGTTTATGGAAGGTCAACCACTCTCAATGAACTCCGCCAGATGTCAGAAGCAAAATAAGTTCGAAGCCTGAGACCTGCAACTTGTCAACATCAGACACTTCAACATGTTGGGAAAACACAACGATTTAACCGAGAGACACGCATGTAAACAGAAAACCACCTGAAACGGGCACACAGAATTTGGGTAGGTGGGCACAAGAACCGTAGAGTTACTTCATCCTTGCGTATGTTTCACTTGGGTTGAGGTTGAACGTCCCGAACAAGTCAGCTACGGTCAAAAACTTACACAGTGCGATTCAAAGTGGACGGATCCCAAGTGATAACCCTTTTTGCTCACATATTTTAAATTCTGGGGGTAAGAGAACCACCATTAAATCTTTTATCACTGACAAATTCAAAGGGGTATCAACAAAAGCTATGCTGCTTGAAATCGTCAATTTAATTTCTACTGGACCACCGATGTAAATGCATGTTGATCGGGGAAGTCTACAGTTCACTTTTGCGACCATACCACAACTAATGTGAGTTGAATATTACAGTCTGTTCTAACTCTTGCCTACCATGCGGCTGAATGCGGGTTACTACTCACAATTAGAACTGTTGTTCGGCTTGTTCAAACCCGTGACCTACAGAAGTGTTCTGTCTCACATAATCTATCAGTTCGTTTGCGATTGTGGTGCCGTCTATATCGATAGAACAAATAGGTGCCTAGAACAAAGAATGGCTGAACGGATGCCTTAGTGGTTGTTGCATTTGATGACGCAACCTCAGTTTCAACGGAGCAATTGAGCTGAACTCTGACCTCATCCATTGCAAAGCATCTCATGGAAACAGGTCGCGTTGTTGATCCCACCAAATCCTTTCGGGTGTTATCCCGCCCTCGAAACCCAAAATTGTTTGCTTTCTCCTAGACTGTGCTAATCATTACTCGCTGCCCCGCTCTGTATGCATAAACGGTTGACTTATGCAGGTTGTTTGCCCTGGAACTAATAACAGTCCTTGTTTAATGTAAACCTGATAGTTGACTGTTTTTATTGTTGTTTCTATCTCCATGTCCCATAGATATATATATATGTATATGTATATATAAACGAATGAATGCATACAAAAGCTGGTGGTCCGCCGTAAAGAAATACCAGTATACTTGAATGTAACATTTAAAACGGACATTCGCAATCAAAACTATCTAAATCATCTCAACCCACTTCAGCATTTTTATATAGAATTGAATAAGATGATACTCTATGTGGAAATTTAATGAATTGCTGGACTAATCGTTCAAACAGTCACACATAGTGCAACCCCAGGCTTCCGAACTTTGGATAATCAATATAATACGAATTGCATGTTCCCGTGGGTTACATTAGAAACAGTTATTTATTAATCCGTACAGGAGTAATGTACGTTGTTGGTTGTTACCTAGCTTCCCTACCAACCAAAATCTGTCGGTTTAATTATCAAACTTAAACATTGGTGCTCGTGTGACTAACATCTCCATTCTCGATTTGTCTACTGCAACCGTATCATATCCTTTTCCAGGTTTAAGAACAACCAGGTTTAAGCTCATCAAGTGTAATTAGGTAAAGCTGACACTCCGTATGTTGTTGACAGCTGACTGACGGTCCAGTTTTGAACCAGTTTAGATTTTTACTTGGTACAGTTGTGAGATATCCGATTTCTAAAGAGTTCCTAGATTTTTTCATATTCAGATTGTACAAGTCACGTTATCAACCATTTTCATAGGTCTATTTCGAACCAGACTTCAAACGATGTGATTTTCATTTAAGCCTGTGTGAATCAATAAATTCAGCAGCTTTAAATATACTTTTACTAGATTTGTTCGAAAATATTGTAACTGAAGTAATGTTTAACAAGCAATCGGTGAGAGGGCTGTGCTCATTAGATACGCTTGACAATCGGTTGTCCATCAACGCTTCACAACTAGCTAGTGATCTGATTTAGTACAGCAACTGACCATTTAAAAAAGCATTACAAAAGAAGAGAGAAATATTGGCGTCAAGTGAATATGTTTGTAATAACCTTCAAGAAGTAATGAGCAATCTGTAACTCTAGACAAACTAGCAACTAAAAGTAACAATTCAAATACGCTGGGAAATTGACTGCTGTCATCATTACATAGTCACATTTCTATACCTGCTTCTGCTAATAGAAAAGGTCGCATTGTCTGCTTTTACAGTTTGAACTGCATAAGAAAAGCAAACAACCAGTGTCCGCAATCGCCAGACACATCCTAACCACTGGTCACGTCATCGATCTGGCTTGTGCATTCCGAATCTTATTAGGTCATCCCAGTTCAAGATTCTTGCGGTTTGCTGAGGCTGTCGCAATCACTCGACTGAAGCCGGCCCTGTGTGATCAGAAACAATTGTTCGTGAATTTGACCCTGCCCTGGACTTAGTGACCTTTTCTAACCCATCAATCAACTATCCATCCTACCCACCCCTAACTGTTCGATATAAAACAACCGTTTCATGTTATTGTAAATTTGGTACTGATGAGTCAATACGAAATGCGTGCATCTACCGGTTTTCGTGTTCTAACAGTGTTATGCAAACCAAACAATATGTTTTGTCGATCAAGTGAGTCGTTGGTTGATTTTATTAGCTCTGTTATGCGATTACTAATCAGATATAAGCTAATCATTTCATAAATTTGGTACAATTGCCCCCAAGTACTCAAGCATAACAAAATATTTGAAAACATTCGGGAGCCATGAGGATTCATTGTCATCATTCACAATCATAGATCTGTGAGCCATTCGCCGAGAGGATAAAGATGATGCAGGTAAGGTAGTCACTAAGAATGCAGGTTTTTAGGTTTTAGTCCATAATCCTTTATACTTTTAAATGAATTTTCAAATCACGCGCTTAATAGTTGAAAAAACTGTGACAATTGGATTCATCTCGCAAATTATGTTTTTTTTTAAGTAAATACAATGTTCAACAAGGATGTGGTGTTTACATCTGGTTGCATAAGCGATTCAACCACCTCGTCTAATTCGAACGTCAATAAATGAGTTTACACACCATATGACAATCCATACGATAACCTGATATTTTGGAAATAATATTCTTATAGCAGGTCACAAACCGTTTACTTTTTGGATGTAAGTAACTGAGATCATAGAATGACTTAATAACGACAGTTATTTGACACCAAATTGCCCTTAGTAGATATTAATGAGAACAGTCATAAAATTAGACGAGTTTACATTTCATCACCACTTCTTTATGCCGTCTATTAGGAAAAATTCTATCTTGGATTTATCTATCTTGGAGATTTATTATATCACTTCTTTCAAATGAATCAGGACTGGTTAGACGCAGGTCATAGGCTCAAACTACACGGTCACAGCTGGGATCTTTGGTTTTTATGTGCGCCTACGAGTGAGTTAGTACCTCATGTGTCGTTCTGTTTGGAGCAAACTCAAAAAGATTTCATTTTAATTTCATAGACTTGTGAGTGATCACATGCCTCATGTTCAGTTTACTAGGCGACGGTGTGACCATAATCGATATCTGGACCCAAATGATGCTATTCTTGACTGTTGATGTCCACGGAATTCACCGATGAGTCCTAGAGCTTAATATTATTTTTTACTTGTGAAGCAGATGTTCCCATTTAATCTCGATGGGATTCGGATCAGAACTACAGGCTAGCCAGTTTAACTCATGCATCTAAGGAACGAAGAATCACGTAACTGTGAACTGAAACGTACGTACTGAAGTACTGTTTTCGTGGAACTGTATGGTTTTTCTCCTGCGCACTGCTGCGTTCTGCTCATCATCAAACCAGTCGACGGTAAGCTATAACCAGTGATTTGCACCTGGTTTTTTAGCAAGGCACATTCCTTTACTTTGATGGCTATATCGGTACAACCTTCTCTCAGCAAGTCCACTCATACAGAACTGGTTATCGTTTCAAAATTCTACGTGACCAGTGAGATGTCTGAAAACTATGAGCTTATTCTCACTTCAGACGAGGCCAAATGCGTTCGAGACTGACAAGAATCGACATTCTCGCTTTTTGGTAACTGGGACCAATCAGATTTTCCGATGTCCATTGTAAGGTTCTTGTAGAGAAAGAAGTGGAATTTTAGGACATGTTTGACTGTACACCTTGAACAGAGAAACAGTTGGCCGCTTCTTTTATGTTGTACATAAATCTGAGACAACCCCTTTTGAAAACCATTAGGCAATACTTTTGAAAACCTGAAAAAATTGGAAGTAACTTGCATTCATTGACAGTTACCGCTGGAGTCGAAAATGATTGTTCATCTCTTCTTTTATTATGATTCCGTGCAACTGCTACCCACACCTTCGCCCGCGCAGACTCTTACGATGATATGTACTAATGTCATGTGATAGCCATCCCGGCGTACACTAGATGTGTTTCGAAGAGGCAAGAAATATATATAAATATATTTATGAGGTATTCTCGTGATTTTGTCCAAGTTCACTCCAAGACTTGCCTGAGTAACCCATAGGTGATGAATATTTCATTTTCACTAACCTCAGTTAACTGTACACAAAACGAGGTACTCCAGAAAATACTACAACACAACCGGATGTGAAATATTTTAGATTTCTGTCGCGTCGGTATTTGTGTTCCAAGATATCCAGACACAGTCACTCAATTCCTGGCACACGCGGTCCATTTTTTTCACATAAAACACGTCCCCTATATCCTGCAACTGCCTGCTTACTTGAATTTACAGTTACTGTGTTTTTACAGTGTCTCTCCCCAATGTATGAGTTTTGTTTATATTTGTGTGATATGAACTCATTAATCCAATTATGCAGAAGCTGCAAACAGCGTGGTTAGATTAAATGACGAAGTATGTCTGTGGACGAGCATTGAGATTGTTGCTTATAGTGGCAATTAACAACCTTTCGGTAAACTCTGAGACAATCTTTTCTCGTCAACAATTAGCGTAAAGAAGACAGTTGGCTGATATTACACGATTTGTGTCCGCACAAACTAGCGCATACTACAGTCTATTTGTATGTCAGTATGAGAAAGCGAACAAGATATCAGATAAAGTCAATTATCAGAGTGCACAATCATTGTCACTATCAAGGCAGTGACAACCCTACAAGCAGCTTCTGGACACACAACACGGATTTGAACTTTCTGTTGGCAACAGCTTCAGCATAGCGCAGTGTTCGACTGTTTGACGTTAAGTAGATAACGCGAAGTGCCGTTGTAGGATCGTATTGGTGTTGTCATCGGAATATGGCGTGCGATGGATGATGTAGGCTCCTTGTTTCTATGCCCGACTGTGACGTCAAGCTTTTTCTTGACCCACTTCTGGATATGCTCAGTGACTTCGGTTAGCAACTGGCGCTCAGTTCTGTCTACGTAGAATGTCCCGCATCTACATCGATATTCATAGATAACATTGGATTTGGCTGACTCAAGTTCCGGTTGTTTTACACAGGGCGTCAAATTGCGGAATGTTCCGGACAGAATCACTGGGACAACTGCAACGTATGTTCTTGCGATAGAACTAACCGGAGGACGGTGAATAGGTTGGCAAACATGATCACCCTTAAAGGGAAAATGAAGAAATACTGGTTATTTTGACACTGTCAATGGATTATTTAAATCTTGCAATAAACGGTTTAGGGTAGCCGTTTAGCTCTTGGGTGGACTCTAACAGGGCCATCTCTTCTTAAATAATGTCTTCAGTGCATATACAGGGAGCAAAGCTTTCAAAATGCAGGTATTGACGTGCTCAAGTATTCTTGCGATGGACGCTTCGTTGAACCGAATCATTTGCATTTCTCCTGATGCACATATCCAGAAATGGTTGACTGTTTTGATTATCGCTCTCCACACTGAAGTGCGTGTTTGGATGCAAAGCATTTATTCGATGAATTAAGCTCTGTGCTTGCAGCTGATTGTCTGCGATGAGAAAAATATATCATCGATCTATCACTTGCACAGATGCACTGAAGATAACTGTTCTGTCAATTATTGCTCAGGTCTTGCTAAAAAACAGCATTGTTTACACTAGCCACTTGGGAATGCGCTCCGCTTCCGTTTTAGTCCGTTCTGCTGATGTATTAGTCACTGCAATTGCAGGTGAACTGGTAGATGATGCGAGAGGCAGAGTTTCCAGAGAAAGAACGATCGGGGCAGTGGAGACTCATCCTGCGGGTGGAAAGTAACAGGCAATTCTACTGCAAGATACGTGCGATCAATGACAACTTCCAACTTTTGAACAACATCGGTAATATTGTAGCCTCCTGTACAAGGAAGGTTGACAAAACCTGCTTCTTCGGTGCTGATTGTGGCTGAGAGCTAGCCACTCACTGCTTGCAATGAATTTCAACAAATTTGAGCGGATACCTATTTGCAAGCAGAACATTCCTCAAGAGCTTCCCTTCAAACATTAGACGGTCAGCCATGCACAGTTTCTTTGCACAATCTCAACCTTTGGTTGTTAGCGTTCCCCGAGGCATTGTTAATCCAGCGTCACGCACCGGCCCTCAGTTGGCCAAACGATGCTGACGCAATCAATTTTGTTACCGTGGCAGTGAACCCTGACTGAACCCATATACTGTTCTTTCATCTCACTGTTTTGTTGCCATGCCCTGAATCCATATAACTGAATGTTTTGTGTAATCAACTGATGAGAGTAAATGAAATGCCTGCATCTCACAATGTACGTCTTCTCGCCATCTTGATGAACTGGATAAAGGGTACTTAGGTGTTCACGATTTCCATTAATAAATTGTTTGGGGACCCGCCCTGATGACTGCTAATAATCAATGAGGAGAAGAAAAGCAAATTGGGCACCCCTTTCGTTATTCACCAGATTCGATCAATATGAGTGTACCATTGTTTGCTCTCTGTACCAGTGTTTTATCGGACAACCTTTAGAAAAGATTATCGATACGTAAAAGTATACTAAATTGCTAAGGTTCATTCCAAACTATGAGGTTAAAAACAATACAAGCAACAGAAAGCATTTGTCCAAACATCTGTCATTATAATTAAATGAAGATGAAATGTAAAACATATGGAGCACAAAATAAAGCATTCAGAATTTACTTGTGCGACGATAATGCCTAGCTCAGATCAATGTGCTTTGTGTTTCGTGAAGAATAAAATTTCCGTTTATGATGTAGGACTCAATGATACTCTAGTTAGGTAAAGCAGTGCAGTTTGCTATCTTCAAGACCGGACGGCAGAACAAACTGTGAACTGATACAGTCTCGATTTTGTTGACAGTTCTATAGCAATCAAACCGACCTAGTTTTGAATGTACTGTAAAAGGACAACCGGCTTTTGGGGGGATGGGGGGTATTAACTCATCTACACGGTTGTCATAAATATACTTGAAAATTGTTAGGAGGCGCATCTCCTAACAAAGCAGCAAAGGTGAATCACGTCATATCGATTGATCGATCCGGCTTCGAGTTAATTGATATGTTTTAACTCACTCATTTCATTGAGCTTAATTAGATTGCAGCTGCGAGATCGAACGCCTGTACATTATGTGAACTGTTCTCACGAGTACATTTTCTAATGCCCCTCTGTAAAGTAATTTGTTCTCCACTGGATCTATAAATTTAGAGCCTCTGTGGCCTAATGGAACTCGCCTCGTTTTTCCAATGAGTGTTGTTGCCGCACGTATCCTTTTTCTTGGTTCTGGGTCAGTGATCTAGCATGTTATATCAAAATCTTGTCTGTTTCTGGGTAGTTCATCTTTGCCTCAAGAGTATGTTTTTACTGAACGGAGATCAACCTGTTAATATTGTTACCTCACCATTTAAGTCAAATTAAAAAACAACCAGCCAAGCAAGATCATTTTCATTTTTTGCCTTTCCCGAACAGTGGGCACCGCATGTCTTACGCTGAAATGACTATAACGTCAAACGTCTCACTATCAGTCATAACTTCGACAACACATAACTTTCCATACTTCGATTAATAAAACTACTTCAGTGAACTAATACAAACGATTAGATCAATGAATTTTTACTAAAACTAAATTTCAAGATAATATTGTTAACCCTCATTATACCGCAATTTTTGTGTGAAATGCGTATGTTCATCTCCTTCAGAATGAGGTTACTTCACTAACCTACAACTATTAGTCAATTGTGAATATTTAGATTTTTGTGACACCAAGAGAAAACAGGACACGATATTGGTCTCTTCGACCTAGACACACACTCAGGTCACGGTTGAATTGTTGTTATAAACGACGAGACAGACATGTCACTACAGGCTGTTTCAAATTCTTTTAAAAAGCTGCTCGGTTAAAGTACCGTACTTACTGAAACACGTCTATGACCTCTTCCCAAATTTCAACCACAAAATGATCTTTCACGAGACTTCATTTATACAGAACAATGATTTCATTCTCATCCAACTTACTTGAACGAATGTCCAAAAGAATGAACCATAGAAACAAGTGATACACAAGCATTTGCTTGCACGATACAATTAATATGGGTCCACTGTTCCTGGTTGAGCACTTTACTCCAGTTTGTTATCTGCTTGCTAATTTCATATACTAGGGTATGAGGGTATGTATTGTGCACGGTGACCTCCACCTTCGCCAGCCATCCAGTCCGTCTGACAGTCAACTAACTATCAGCTAGTCAGTCCAGTTGCACCCGATTGACTATCATACTAAATGGATGACGGTCAGATTGCCACAAAAATCAGATTAGTTGAATAAAACGAATGGCCTAGAAGAAAGTTTATTAATACCACATACATATGTAAAGATAAGAGACTGAACTGCTTGAAGGAGACGGAAAATAAATGGGAAGACCAACTGTGATAACTTTGGTTGGTCACGCAATAGGCAATCTCTGGTATTGGCGCTTCTCGCATTTATGCGTCCAAGGGGGTATGGAACACTGGTCGACGAGACGGTAACCAACCACAGTTTCTCTCTGTCAAAAGTAGCCAAGTTGTTTTCAGTGAGTTCAGACTGAGCAGCAGTTGTGTAGACAGACAAGCTGACTAACAAACTGCAACGGAAATGATGTTCGTCCGTTCTGCTTGTGATCAGTTTGCGCACCGTTTGGCAACAGGGGCTGGTTAATTTTCACTTATGTCTAAATATTTAAAGCTGACAAGAGAAGTAATGAACATGCAGCTTCGAAGAAACGAGTCTGATCTTTAGACGATGAAAAACAAAAATCAAAACCAGCTGTATTAAACTGACTAGTTGCCTGGTTTAAAACTGGTATCCAAGGAAGAAACTACTGAAGTATTAAGAATTGAATAAGACTGAATCAAATTGCTGAACATCATAAATTTCAGGATGTCTGTTTTTTTCTATATGTGGTTATTACTTGGATCCGTTGGCCATTGGAAATATGCAAATCTGCCCAGGAATAGGAAAGATCCACTCGTCGATCAACCAGTGTATTCTACTGTTTGCTTCTAACTATGCGCTGATTAACTGCCCAGTTCTACTTGTTTTTACGTCGTTATTGAAGTAATCAAATATTCATTGAACGAACGGTGTGCAAATCGCATTCAGTGTCTTCCAAATTATATTGCAGTCTTCGCAGTGTACTTTGCCCTCGATCGTTCCGCTTCTAAGGAGCATGGTGAAATGGATTCTCGTTCTCGGAGGACTTAGTACTTGTGAATATGCCTGTTCACCTAAGCAGATGAACTCCGGTTGTTCAATACAAGTGAGACACCTAGCCTGCCCATACAACAGTGACCTATACATTACAGTTCGGTCCCGCCACGATACGGTAATAGTGACGAACATTGCCGTCTAGTGAATGAATTCATGCTAGTGCTGCATTACGTGGAAAGCTTATGTGGGTATACTACAGGATAGTAAATCAAACCTAGTTTCTGCAGCGTTTACTCCAGCTGATAAAGTTGATCTGTGCAATGCGCAATCAAACCTTAGGATGAGCCTAAAACATCCAGCCAACATGTAACTTGACACCAAGAAAATGTCCTTGAATGAGGCTAATTCACTTTGGGAAATATTTGACTTGGCGACCTGTTCCACGTTTATCTTATGAAAGGGAGGTCATTTTTATTTACTAATCCATGGAACTTTATCAAAAGACATGCGTTCTCTCAGAGACACTTAGCACTGTAGATGCTTAAGACAGATTAGTAGAAAGCTAGAACACTTTAACCAAGCTTGTTCTTCTTCAGTAGAAAATCAAAATCGATTGGCAAGACAGGTGATAATGGGGGGTGTCTTCGATTCTTGCACGACAAGGGAGAACTTCACTTAAGAACGTGCATTATATCTGTACGAGAAGATTCAGGTATATCACTTAAGTGGTGTGTAATTAATAAACCCATAGAAACCGATAAATTGGCAATCAAACGAAGCATGTGACATTTTTGCAAAGCGTCAAAAACTGGGTTACAGGAACAATGAAACCTCATCTTACAACATAGCAGTCTGGTCAGAAAGACATCCTTAAGGTGGCAGTTGTGAACAACTTGACGATGGTAGAATGTACAAAAAGAAATGGTTTATTTAAAAATTTCAAATTTACATGACTGGTTATGAAATCAGGCAAAAGCTATACACTGAGGATAATTAGTTGTTACAGTTGACCGTTAAAATAGGGGACGAATAACGCGAATTGGCTGGAAACAGTAACTGTACCGTGAACAACCAATCGTGCGAGTGTGTTTGACAATATGCTGTCAATAATTCACAACAAAAATAACAAACAACAACAAAATACTTCCAATGAAATCGCAACCACCTCAACGAAACAAACGAGAACTTAATTATCAATATCTAGGATGTGAAAGTTTTATGCTTATCACTATGCATGTTAAAGTTTGAACCTTCTTTTGAGGCACTCGTTAGTAATGTGTCGACTATAACTGAAATAAGACATGTATGATCCACATGGCATTCCAAGTAGGACATTTTCAAAAGGCGACATCCACACTTCCCGACATGTAAAACAGTCACACAAACTTATGAAGATTTATAGTCAACCAACGGCCGCGTATGTTCAAAATGCCTCCACTGACAGACTTTTGTTACATACAGCGTTTTGTTTTACTACCTTGCTTGAACGGGTCTGATTAAGTGTTACTTCTAGAACCAGAGAAACTGCAGACCATTGACGACATTTTTAGATCAATACGCCTGACTTGGGATTACAGCACTTCAACCAAACCAGTCAAGATTATCAGATTTCGCATTTAGCCTTTAAGATGATTTATTTTTATTAAACGTTATGCTGTTCTTAAAACGATCTTCGATCAATAGTAGTTTGACAGCACTAAAACCTGACTTCATCTCTCTCGTTCATACGACCATTTTGGTCAGAACTTTTCTAAAAATGGTATCGATTTCTGAATTTGCTCTTGTTAAGACTTGCGATAACTTACCAGTAATGGCCCCAACTACCAACTACACAGTGATGACTTCGGCACCCGGTTGACTCAACCGCTGTACTCTGGGTTCGGACGGTTTGACAGTGTCCAACTCACGTGTAACCCGGCATACTGAGTGACGGCAAGCACACAAACATTTTATTAACAAACAATTAACCTCAGTGTTGAATTCGGTAGCAAAGGTGCCAAGTGATCAGAACAGTATAGACATTAATCCATTCTCTCCAGATTCCCGTAGAATTCATAAGAAGTCAATTTTGCAAACAGCTGTTTTCGGTAATTCTCATCAGGCTATTACAATTACATAGGGCAAATGCGAATTATATATGAAAATTATAACGTGTCAAATAGGTCATCAAAAATCACAGGAGTGGTACGGATCACAGTCTACTGGGGGAGGGTGGGAATGTTGATGAATGTGTTGGAGTGTTACACGGGCCTGTCATGAGACATGCGTTCATCAGTGTCGTGACACGTTATAATCTTCATATATAATTCGCACTTGCCCTATGTAATTGTAATAGCCTGATGAGAATTACCGAAAACAGCTGTTTGCAAAATTGACTTCTTATTAATCCATTCGAGAACAGGAAGTCGGAAGCTATTTACTGGGTTTGAAACGACGTAGATGTAACGACAGCACTGCAAAACATCATGATGTACATTGAAGACCCAATGTATGTCGAGGTAACTAACAATCGCTTGTGAAGTAGGAAATACAAGGACTACTCTTAAGTTAGTATTGACCCGATGGTACGATAGTCGAGGATAAGAACAGCCGAACATTGTATGAACATTAGAAAACCACACGTAATGACGTTGAATACGATGTATTGATGAGAGTTTTCGAAATCTGCGGGCATTCTTTAGACAGAGTTCACGATGTTGTGCTGACAAACGTCGAGCCAATTAAACATGATACCCACAGTTGTAAGTCATTGGACTATCGAAATGGTTTGCACCGGTAGCCGGATGGACTGACATTTTCAATGAATAAAGCCTAAATTTCCCCCCTCCACCTTTCTCGAATTCAACCAATCATTTAGTAAGCTCAACAGGACGGTTGTATCGATTTCACTCCTGTCTTGTCTAGTTTATACCCCCGGCCTATTCCATTCAGTGACTCGAGAGTTATGGTGACCCCTGTCACTGTAAACTCGATTTCTTGTCATCAGATTAGATCACTTACTTCTATCCTACCGTAACTACATCTAGACTTGAAAATATGTTACCTGGATTGACGAGGTTTATGCCATAGGTGGTTGGCTACTGACAATGAAATTTTGTGGTCATTAAGAAACTTATCTGAAAGTACTGAGTACCAATATTTAGAAATTTACAGGCGATTAAACTGGGTGTTTAGTTAGGGTGGTGTGTCCCAATCGGTGACAACATCTATGGACATGAACTAAGGGTTACTATCAACCTGTCAATAGATATGATTTATATGACCAGACTAAACGCTCCTTAGTGGAAAGCCCCACTTCAAACCTGTACACGGTACTTACTGACAGCAAGACGGCCAGTTCAGATAAATGTAGTATACGAATAGGACGAGGAAATATAATTTCTATCCGCAAAGTAACAATTGTTTGACACGGTAAGCATTAGTGCGAGGTGTACCTGTCAAAAGAACTGGGGTCATTTTAGACCGATTCTATAACATTGTAGCTTTCGACGCCTAAGACCATACTGCTATTTATGATTTGCGCAACACAAGTGAGATGATACCTCCTGAGTAGGATCACCGGTCTCGGTAACCGACTACTTAGTGTGTTTGTTAGGTGCACTACATATCCGGTATACAAACCAGCAACATACATGTCCTTAAACATAGTTTTCCAAAAACTATCAATACTCTGTAAAAGTAATTTCCTAGCTCATTACTTCGTCTATCCATAGCACTAAATAAAAGCGAAAATGGTTCAGCGTTCACATGTGATAATTCGGTCGTGCCTAATGCGAAGTCAATGGCGCAGTGGTCAACACGGTTGTCTCATGAACAGCGTG
>JTDE01002846.1:29876-56251 GCA_014338405.1 Paragonimus skrjabini miyazakii | reverse complement strand
TACTTGAATTCAGATCACGCGTTGGTACGTTGTTGTTTCGTTTTTATTTTTGCTGGGCAATGATCCCACCGACAGCAACGGCTGGCTGTTGAGAAACTGGCTACACCGTCGGTAAAGCATAAGTACCAAGCCGGCTTAGAAAGCAGGCTTAGCCGTTGTCACCTCGAAGATCCTAGTAGCTGCTGGACCTAGAACACGCAGGCCATCCATGAAGCAAGTACTGTAGCATATGGTACGAGGGTTCATGAGTTGAAAAAACCTCGGATCTCTAAGAAATCCCTAGAGTTGTCAGAAGCCATTCTGACATAACAAGTTTGGGAAAGAGATCCGTGGGAAACTGAAACATAACCCAACCTCTGATCGTGAGGGTTGGTTGATGAAAAAGGTTATGGAAATGGAAGTTGCTCTTTCTTCATCGAACATTGGTAAACTTTTCAAGTTTATCCGTGCTACTGGTCCAAGGCGACCGTTTGTTAGTGAATCTTTCAGCATCTATAGTAGGTCCAGAAAGTTAGAGCGTTTGGCGGAACACTTTGAGGGTCAAGTTAGCTAACCTGTTGCTTCTTTTGTAATTCCGCCACGTAACGTAGCACTTTGGTCAGAAGATGTAGCACCACCCATTGAAACAGGTCTGCAATTGCATTTCAGCTCTGAAACGTAATAGGGCTGCTGGTCCAGATAATCATGTCGGCACTTTTCAAAGAAGGTGGGGAGATGTTATTAGAGGCTTTGACTCAGTTATTTTAACTTGTATGACGACGAAGACCATCCCTCCATTCTGGGGTCACTCAGTGATATTACCCATATTTGAGAAAGGTATCAGGAGCTCATACGAAAACCACAGGAGAATTAGTTCGACCGCAGTCATTTCTAGGGTTCTGGCCTCCATCAAACTTCGTCGACTCACTGCAGTTCGGGAGTTAAACGTCAGAGAATAACAGGCAGGATTTCGTCCTGGCCGGGGATGTATAGATCATATTTTTACCCTTCGTCAGATTTTGGAGCAGCGTCATGTGTACCGCCGGCCAACAATGGCCGTATTTCTCGACTATAAAGGTGCATTCGATTCGGTGGATTGATCTACACTTTTAGAGTCGCTTAATTGCAGGGGTGCACCGACCAAGTATGTGAACATACTGTCGGCGCTTTACTCACATACTTCAGTTCAGATCGTGGTTTACCGTAAACCGTTTGACACTTTCAAAACCATGAGCGGCGTTCGTCAAGACTTTCCCCTTTCATCATTTTTCTTTAATTTTATGATGGACGAAATAATGGAGGATTGTCTGCGGCACTCAAATGATGCCGGCGTGGACCTCCTACCTGGTGGAAGACTAACAGATCTCGGTTGTGTTGACCACAAGGTGTTGCTGTTTAACACTTTCCAAGCAGCACAAACAACGCTAGAAGCTATTCCGCGTTCTGCTAAGTTCCTCGGAATGCTTTTTGCAACCTCAAACTGTAAATTGCTTCTGCGAGATTGATGTGATCACATAGATTTAAGGCTTGGGCAGTGTTCGCTAATCTGAGGTATCTCTCTGAAGCCTAAGAATCACATATACAAGGTGACAGTGAAGATCTGTTATTTTATGACGGCGAAACCTGGCCTCTCAGGGTAGAGGATGTGAACCGTCTTCAGGTATTTGACCACCGATGTCTGCGTTCAGTCGCTGTTATCGGGTGGCACCAGCGAGTGAGAAACGACGAGGTTAGGGAGCGGGTATTTCATAGTGATTGTCAAACATAATTCCTTGTTCAATCCTTACATTTACACAGACTTAAATGGTTAGGTCATGTACTAAGGATGCTAGCTAGTCGTTTGCTACACCGAGCACTCTTTAGGGACGCTGCAGTCCACTGGCCTAAGGTGCGAGGTGCACAGATGATGATCTGGCGCGTTCACGAGGTGGTTAGCCATTGTAGATCGGGTTCGTCTCTCGCGTTGGGGACTCTGCGATTCACAGAGTCACGTTCGGTAAGATGGAGGCCGATTGCGCTCAGTCGCATGAATATTGTCATTGTTTGTCCGAGTTGTCTGTGGCGTGAGTTCATTTACTGACGCGGGACAGTGAAGGCCGGAAGGAAGCTCTTTTGTTGTTGCAGCCTCACTTTCACTTACAGCTCGGTTGTTTGTTTGCAAGGTGTAGGTACCTTGATG
Source organism: Paragonimus skrjabini miyazakii (assembly GCA_014338405.1). Classification (NCBI taxonomy): domain Eukaryota; kingdom Metazoa; phylum Platyhelminthes; class Trematoda; order Plagiorchiida; family Troglotrematidae; genus Paragonimus; species Paragonimus skrjabini miyazakii. The sequence goes on along the minus strand of JTDE01002846.1, from coordinate 54,093 downwards.
CTGTATGTTTGAATATAGACAGCTGTTTTTAGTAGTTAGGTCCCTTGCCGTTCTCCTTTTTTGTTCTCTTCCGATAGGGAGTTTGCTTTTTCTTCGTGATTGTATGGCAGTTAAGCATCAGTGTGAACCACTGATGTATTGCTGTTTATGATGGTGATGATGTAGACACTGTCACGCCTTGTGTTCTCATGCACTGTATGTAATCTCAGAATGTGCACTGACCAGTCGCGAACTCAGTGATACGAAAATACTCTCAGGTACGAGAGTATGCAGACTGTGTTGTTCTAAGCTACGAGGCTTCATAATACATCGAAGATTTCAATCCATTCGTTTGATACGTTCTTTTTACATACAAGAGGCGATTAATTTTGCAAACCTGTGTGGTTATACATCTGCATTCATCATTGGTGGCGTCGTTTCTGATAGGATCACAGACTACAGTTCTATAGCCAGAATTGTTCTCCAACTTTCGACAGTCATCATCTTGGTCTTTCTTTGATGGACCGAGTGTAATGCACCTGAACGAGTATTCTGTGTATGGCTATGCAATCTATTGCTTCTTGCCTTCTGTTCTACTTTGCTGAGTTTGACTGTGGGCAATAGTTTGGTTACTCTGAGTTGACGCATGGAAACTTTGACGTCCAACCTTGGTTCCATCGGGTGTCTACGGCTTTCTGACTGTGTTTCAAGATGAAAAGAACTATCGATCGAGGATGGCGAACGCTCAGTGCTACTGACACGCGTTTACAGTTTCATTTTGCTCTCCAAATTCGTTCATTTTTTGATCACTTTCATCTCTGATTTTCGTTCCCTTATTTCTTACGGTGCTTCACTCGTTGTGCTTGTGGTCATCAGCGTTTCCTACTTGCAAGTTGCTATCCTTACGTTCTTTCCTAAATGATGGATCTCTTTCTTTGTGGGCTGTTTCCTACTTAATATGTGGGGGTACTTCTCAAAATTAACTCAACATCTCACATCTGTACTACGGTATTCGTTGTGCTCATGTATATATGCAGGGCGATTGGTGGTCATTGTCATCATCGACAAGTGTGTGTACACTTGTCGATGATGTCACCTACTGAGATTTCATCATTTGCCTTCCGTTTGCTAACCTGGTTTTGTAGCCTCTATTTGAAGTTTATATGAAGTTAAGTGACAACAATTGGTAAACAAATTGACTGCAGTTTTTGATGAATTTGTTCCCAAAATGGTTGAATTCGTTGTCAGTATTTTTTCCTTTTTTATCAGCAAACTAACAACTTATTTTAACTGACGGAAATGTGCTTTTTGTTTATGTAAACTCAGTAGCTAGTGATCGTCTGCCAGCTCATACGTACCTGAAATACTATGAGCTTGACAAGATGCTGCTGTAGCCTGAATTGCCGTTTGCCACAACAGTGACGGCGAATGTTTTAGAAGTAAAAATGTGTAAAAGGAGAAGACGTCATAAACCGGGTAAAATATAGCTATTTAGAATGATTATCAGTGGTGTATACCCAGACATACCGTGGAGCATGGCACGTTGTCAAGTTGGGCACCATTTCCAACCAGCGAGCTTAACGATCACAATATCTCCTGCCTACCAAGCTTCGTTTATCATCTCTGCGACTAATGCTGAATGTGGTAGAAACGTAGCTTCCATGTTGTGAACACGGTTTGAGTGTCGCAAATTACTTTTCTATCATTTGATCGCTCCCCGTAATTTACGAAACCAGACGCTAGCCAACGATCGAGAATACCATGTTAGATACTCGTTAATTAACGGAGACAGCAATGGGAGAACATTGCATGTCTCTCGCGAACACTCTAAGTTTCTAGCCATATGTTTGAATGGGTGTTACGCATATACTGTGCACTTTTCTTTTTATTGATAACTAGACGTCTTGCAAACAAAAAACAACACATTATTTTTGATCTGGCTTTTGTCGCCAGCTTCTACTGTAAGCTGGCGAGATAATGATTCTGAAGTTGATTAAACTGTCCAGCGTCTCAGTTGGACTGTTCTCTATGACTAAAGTTAGGGTAAAAACACTCTAGCCGCGAAGTGTCTGTCTGAAGGTGCAAAGCGCTTTCCGCGTGAAACATCTCAGTCGTAGGGCTGTTTCATCACGACCCATTTGCCTTGGACAGATATGCTAAGCAGGTCAATATCCTACTCACACTCGACATCTCAGCTTGTTCCATGGAAATAGTCCATCTGCAAGATCGTTAGCTTCCTCCATTTCTCCTTTTAGAATAACGTCAGCTAATTCTGTAACTTGTCATGCTTTTGTATGGTCTACTTAGCTAATTATTTTAGCTCTCTTGGTTTTTTCTTCTGAAGCTTTTTCTGTTTGTTTGTCTTTTACAGCGTCAACGCCAAATCAAAGGTGCTATTTACTTGGATGGTCTTAGCATCCGTCTATATCATGACCGGACGAAAGAACACACTTTCGAACTGTTCTCTGTCCGTAACGAGGTGATTAGGGCTAGCAAAGCAGATAAAGACGGTTCATCCACCCCAGGTATGTTTCCTGATGTGATTTCGTTCAGTCATTTGTGGATTCGAAGATGTATTTGTCACTTTTTGAGGGTAAACATGGTTCGATGTGCGTACACGGCTTAGCAGTCGTGATGTTCCAGTTGCAAGAGTCTGGTAGTCATCTCTGTGCCTCTTCTTGGAACAAACGAGATTACGACCGCAGTTTATGGGGACAATGTAGGTTTGTTTGTCTGAAGTTCAGTTTGTTACCCTTCCCTCTTTTCATCTCCAACTTATTCAGTCCATGACTCTGTATTTAATCTCAGATTTTCCTTCACCCTTCTGTTAGACGTTTATTGTTACATGTAGTACTTTACGTGAATATGACGTCAAGTTTTACATCTGTTAGAAGAACTTTAGAGCAGTTTAGAGTGATTTCCGAAGTACTATACCATTTCGAGAGATTGAAAACCATATCTTTTGTTTGTGAAATGTGGGATAGTATAACACAAATTCCCCGTTCTATTTTCTTTGATGTGTTTTTAGGAACAACGAAAAACAGTTTTCCGCTTTTGCGTTTCCATTGTTAAGTTTAGCTTGATCTAGAGATAATCGTTTTCAGCCAAAAATTAGGGTATCATCCACAATTCAAAACCAGTGTTTATAATCACTTGTGTAACAGTATGGAACTGGTTAAATGGAAGAAAAAATTGTGATGTTCCAAAAAGAATTTTCTAGATCTTGTGACCTTCTTTTTCTCTGCGCACTCAGAAATTTCGATCACAAGAGTGGATCATAAAACAGCTAAGCTACATTACTGACGTACTGCCGAAAACTATGCGTACATTGATTTGTGAAAGGAAATTTAGCAAGTACCACGTCTTCTCGTGGACAACCAACTTGCAAACTTGTCTTTACTGTTAACAGCGTGACTACCGTCGAGAACCTGAGAAAAGACAGTTTGGTTGCGCAATCGCCTACCTAATAGGCGTGATGCTGATGGTGATGGGGTAGGCTGTTTCATCATTGCTCTCCTACATCCAGCGCCGGAGTTAAGTGCCATGAAATCTGAAGAAAGATGAGCTAGGTTGCTTTTTTTAATGAGCACAGAAGACAACTGCCGAAAATGTTTTATGTGGAAACGAGAAAACTGAGAATGGCGCTGTTCCTGCTAATGTAAAACTGTTAATCTGAAACGCTTGATAAAAAATCAACCTCACGGCAGAGCTGAATGCACAACGTCAAGGAGAAAACGGCTCTTGTTTGTCGATTTTTTCTCTTATTGAAGGATATACCAAAGCGGAGAGCTGTGCTAAATTCTAATCAGTATACAAAGCAATTTATTTTGATACCCTTTTTCTCTTTTCTGATTTACTGTTTAAGAGTAAAATTTCTCAGTTTGACGTGTACTCCAACCAAATAATAGTAATGGACTCATATATTTTATTACCTTGTGCGAGTGTACAACGAGTTTGGATTTGTATGGTTATCTCATCCTCACATGTGATTCTACACTATAGCTGGGTGGGTTTGTGAATTAAAAAACCAAATTGTTGATTTTTAAGCACGATGAGTTGGCTTCGGTGTGCGAACTCCGGATATACTGGCAAATTCTCGAGTAACGTTTATTCGAAATGGTACGCTGGGTCATATCACTTGTTCTTTTGTTATATACTAACCTGTCTATTATGTACATTCGCAGATAATCTTTTCTTCCGACTGAACGTAGCTAATCCTAATAAGTCATCGTGGTGTGTTTTTCTAATGTTTTCGACTCTTATAATCATTCTTGACTGCGTCTCTGATGCTGTTCTCTACCAGCAATACACAGCAACCTTCCCTACACGTATAGACGCACTTTTGCGTATTGTCCTTCCTAATAATGACCAGTCGTTTCTTGTTCTCCATTCGGCCGACCAGTAATGATGTTCTCTTTCGTGGTTAATAATAAGGCCCGCCTCATGGTTTATACTCACTGTAGAGATTGGACTGTTAGATGCACATAACCTCTTCAAAATACTCATATTAGTCTAGAGGAAGTTTTATCTCAATCCGACTTCAGCTGATTCGTTCATGGTTAGCTGCCTGTCTATGGAGATCAACCAGTTTTACTTGTGCTTAGAATTTCGCTACTCCTGAGCAGCCCTCATTCAGGTTGACCGGTTTCCTTTTCCGCATTTCAAACTATTTGACAAGAAGAAAACAAAATGAGTCATTTGTAAGGTGTATTACCAAGTCTGTCCGGTTTCATTTCAATCGTCCAGATTTGGCGTACACGCAATTTGTTGTCTACCAAAAGATGTCGGAAACTCTAAGATGACGTTTCGTGTGCTCACTTCTCTTTTAAACAATTTTATCGTCGGTATTTTAGTGCTGCAATGTATCTTCAACGTAAAAGTGAATTATTCCTTCTCACATGTGGTCGAATTCCTTCTGCTTTTTCTACAGAGAGCTGTTGACGGAAAACGCTTCCGCTTACAATATTGTAAAACAAACCGCCTTGACTCTTTATCGTCCGTCGTTCACATTTGAATTTTGAATGCGAGCCCTCGGTTGCTTCATATACCCAGTATGTAAGACCGTGCATTTTACTGATTTCAGTGAGGTCGCTCACTCTGCTGATTTCAAAATTGGAATCAGCTAATTTGTCCTAACTCATTCCTTTCAAAAAACTCGTTCAGCTTGCTGATTTGCGGACTCGTCATTAGCGGACGAGTTATTTCATTTCATGGGAAAACTGTAAGCAACAGCTTAGGAAACTGTTTCACATACTTTCCTGCGACCCTGTTGCCTGATGAATAAACATCCGGACTGGCATCCTGGAACTTGTTCACAGCATGTGGATTCGTTTATCTTGCCTGCGTGTTGATGAGACTCAACCAGAATTAACACATTCAGTGGACCAACTTGTTGCACGTATAAGACCCATTTTCAGGCACCCTGCATCCTGCTGTTTCCGTTGTCCAGGTCACGGACCAAGCTGTCAGGTTTGCCAAAATCTCGTCATTTATCGCCCAGGGTTTTCTAACTTTTCATGTTTCAACCTACTGGAGGTAAAATTTTATTATTTATCGATCCCCACATAAACGGTCAGCCTTTTCTCCATTTCTATTCTTCAAGCGTCTCACTGTTCCCGTAAGTAATAGTAACACACTATCCCCTTCATGTAAATAGCTTTCTCACTAGCTTCACAAACATTTCACCATATGGCTGGCATCTGAACTTACTATCCACCTCGCATCATTCATCCGCATCACCTAACTGTATGTTGCCTGAATTCTTGATACGTTTTGCTAGACTTTTGGAGCGAGTATACCATGCTACAGTCAAGTTTATTTTGGTCACTTTGTTGATATTACGAATTCATACTTTCTAAAATTCATTCTAGTTCTAACTGTTCAACCTGACTCAGGTACGCTAATTTATTAAAATCACGTGGCTCTGGGGTAGGGACGTTATTCTATCCATCACCCTGTGGTGAGTTTGAGCCCTAGTTACCTCCGCTGCTGCTGCTTGCCTTTGGACAGCCAGAGAACGTATTTTGACATAACATAAATGAAACATTCATTCCATTCGTATTCCGTCACGCTATTTTGTCATTCTTGCTGGTTGTGTTTTCAAACCAAGAATGGGACCATTCATTTGAGTCGACTGCAGCAGAAAGCTGACGTCGAAAAATCACGCCTACACTACCCTTCACATCCGACTAGTTTGTACCAACTTCTCCCTTTCCAAGTACCCGCTCATAAATACTCGTCACCACACCTAACCGATCAACTTAAAACAGCCATACGATCGAGCCATCATTATGCATTTTGCTTGGTTCACCAGGCGAGAACGTGACAACCAGTAACATTGCTCTTTCAAAGGCAAGCCGTCAATAATCACGCAGTTAAGCCTACTGAGCTCAGCACACAGATAGCTAAGCGCACCTCTGTTTCGCGTTTGGGACGTCACCAGAAATTCGCGTACCTCTGTAACCTGTTTGTTCCCTATCGTGGTTGCATTCTCGCATCTTTGTCATATATTGTTGCTGTGGCCATACATATTTGCGTACCTCATGAAGTCACGTTGATCGAGCGTGAATTCCCGTGCACAGATATGCTAAATTAGTTTGCACGGCTATGGTTTCTGTCTGTACGCTCTTTATCTGAACTATTATTGGCTGCGTTGATGATGACGAGTTGTGAAACAACTGGGTGGGTTTCCTCAAGCCAAAATAACCACGCTAAGGAGTCATTGCGAATTGCGCGTCCAAGCATTAAATAGCCAATTTGCGATGTGCTTTGCTTAATGGCATCGCAATTGTAAGCAACTTCTGTATCCAGTAGAATCGCGTGAGGTACTCAGTTTCTATAATTCAGAATGCCCGTTTACGCTAAATTGAAACGAACACGCCTTGAAGTACTCATCATGTTCTTGTCAGTTTTCCTGCGCACCTCTAACGGTAAACCGTCATCATTTTCAACATTGAGCCGTACCCATGTATACTGTGCGTCGGACTGTCGTTGGTCTTGACAATGGCTCACGAAGAAGCAAAACAGTAAATGGAAAGTAAGCAAAAAAGTATGAGCATTCGGGGTCATGGAAAAAAATAGTGGACAAGTTTATGGATATAGGCTCACCATTGACTGCGAAACAATGTCATATCACAAAGCATTTCCAGCCAGCCCTATGAAACATCACAAACTCCCCCCAACCGGCTAGACGTCACCTACCAGCCCTGTTCGACGAGACGGCCAAGACTTTCATTGCTCGCGATCGCGCCACTGCCTAGCCGTTTTGCGTTTTCTTCCAGGCATCAACATCTACACAAAACAATGCGCGGTGCGGCAGACACTCCGTCGGCATACGGAGTATGTGATCCAACTAACGACGGCTGTGCATTTTCACGATGTCGGCTATCGATCGCAACCCCACAGATTTCCAGAGTACGCACCGACTAACTGTTGCGTTTGATCACATAATCAGCCCCGCTGAAACAGGCTAACTGATGGAGACGTTGGTGGTCGAATAGTGAGAGTCCATATACATCTTCCGAAAGAATGGATCTGATGCTTGAACCATAGAGTAGAAGTGAAGGCACACGCGCATTGTAAACTATCCTTAATGCCCTCAATGGACGGCCTTGGGACGTCACAAGTGACGGAGGTTGACGAATGCACTCCAGGCGGCATGCGTGCAATAACAAAGGCAAGGACATTATACATTGAACACCACCTACAAAATCCTCTACTACCCATCAGTACCAAATCAGCGAAAATTTTACTAGGAGCAATGTGGGTCGACGGTCCGTCACATTATTCATAAAACTCCACCAGATGAAAACTTGAAGCATCCCAACTGTGCACTGAAGGTGAATAGTTCTAATGAGTGAACATCGTGAACCCAAATTACCATGAAAGAATAACAGGGTTATCTTAAGGTTATCAAAACCTGGTTTATCGTTCTCGACATTTTCTGTAACGTGATTCGTTCTGACGCCCTGACTGCCGTATATGACGATTTCATTTGATTCGCTACTTGTCTACCTGCCATGTATGGTCGTTTGACTTGATTTGCTTCGCGTCTTGTCGGCCATGTGTGGTAATCCTTTCGTCCTATACATTTAGAGCTTCTGTGGCCTAATTTTGACTCGTTCTCCCAATAGACGGTGTTGCCGCGTCTCTTGTCTTTTTCGGTTTTGGGTCAAAGGGGACGATCCAGTAACTGGCGACTTCGGGTGCTGTATACGAAACCTATGTGGACAATGATAATTCCAGTGAAAGAAATGAAACTGATCTCGCAACAGCAACAGGCTCAGTTCGATTCGGTTCAACTGAAGTTCATCGTAACTGTGATGCGCAACTTATCCATGATAACAGCCAATTTAAAAGTCAAAACGGGTTCAACGGTGGACACCATCATGAACAGCATCAATGAGTTTGTTTATGATGGTGACGCTGAAGTGACTTTCGAATCTTGTTTTAGGCGGTACGAATATGTGTCCCGAGCGGAGCTGGCTGATATGGATGTTGCAGGAAAGGTGCGATGACTTCTTCGGTAACTCAATACGACAGAACATTCGGGGTATGCTGATTTTATTCTGCCAAAGAAACCTCCTGATCCCACGTTTGAAGAACCATTGAATATTTTCAAGGAGCGTTCATCCTTATTCAGTGTTTCAAGTTAGTAAAATATGAACACGATTCGTTTGTCATTTACGCGAGTGCGATGGACCGAGAGTTTGGAAAGTTGAAGGACAGTAATAGGATGGACATCTCGGGTTGCTTCTAAGTCACAGACGAACATTGCACGCTTGGATTAATCATCTGTCACGGCAAACTTGTCGCATACTTTTTTTAAGTATGTTAGGTATGTGCTGAGATCTCTTTCTGCCTTACCACTTGGACGAGCTCAGTGCTAACCACATACCGACAGCTGAATGAAGATCATCGGTTCACGTTCGGCATACTTCGAATATCTTTTTTTTGGTTCATGGTGGCTTGACATTACCTTGTTATATGACACATGTAAAAGCTGATGTAAATTTATCGCTCTACAACATGTTAACGAAATAACATGTTGGGTAACGACACCATACATAAATTTACATCCGCAATTGTATGGTTTCATTACTTATTTTCTGGAAAAGATTCCGCTATTCGTTGGTTAGTTCTGCCCTGTTTGCAGCTCTGTTTTTGGTTTCATCGAGACACTGACAACCAGTTTCACTCATTCACTCCTTTTAATAAGCGAGGTTATGCCTGGTGGGTCGCCGACTGACTTCCTCGAGTTACCCATTTTCCACTGATTGTGGTATTCGACAAATCCTGTGTTGTTTTTCCATCGGGTGTTCATTTAAGCCGTTGCTGCAGTCGACTGACAGGTACGAGGTGAACAGGTGATGACTTGGCGTAAGGAAGTGAACTTGTTCACCATGGGGTTGGCCAATGTAGGTCTGGTTCGTCTCCGGTACTGGGACTCTTGCGACTCACTGTGTCGGTTACTGGAGACGTTTGACGAGATGATGGCTAATCGTGCTCAGTGGCATGAATGTTGTCGTTGTTTGACCAAATTGTCTGTTAAATGAATGCACTTAACGACATGGGACAGTAAAATCCGTAGGAAAGTTATCTTGCTGATGACGTCTTACTGTCACTCACAGCCCGGTTGTTTGTTTGCATGGTGCAGGCCCCTTGGTGTTGAATGTTTGAACATATACGTGGCTATTTCTAGCATTTAAGTCCCCTCCTCTCCTGCCTCTTATTACTTTTCCTAGTCAGGACTTGTTTTTGCTGCACGGTTATGACAATTAAGCACCAGTGAAAACCACTGATATATGGCTGTCTATAAAATGGTCATGTTGATTAGTCTGGTCCCTTTGCACCAGTTGAATATTTTTAGGAACGTGAAGCTCTGTCTTGATTTGCCAGTTGATTTCAACTGACTCTGCAATCATTCATCAATGATGACATCGGCTACTTGCCTTAAGGTTGCAGGGGTTCCAACTTCGATTACTTTAAACTTTTCTGTCCATGAGTTTCTTTTGTGCGACCTACTGTCAACCACACTGTGGATGTTTTCATGCCGCACACACCTTAGCAAAAGGCTATCCGGGTCTCAAAGTATATAACTGGTTTTTACTGTAGTTGCAACTGACATATCTCGAGCTTATATGTAATCAACTTTCATCTAAATATTTAACTGTCGAAATTATTTTATTCCTACTTGCATTTATGTGAAGCACACTGCTCTTTCTGATCTACTCAAACAGTTACATAATCATTGCGGATACTTCTTACCCAGCCACCTGACATGGTTTTGTTATGTTGATTAATCAATAGTACGCGGTGTGTGCATGTTTTCTCTCGCTTCCAGGTTATCACAGGGTATATCGGTTTGCTGCTAACTCCATTGAAGAACGAGATAAGTGGATCCGAACGCTTGAAACCGTGACAAATCGAATCTCTGAACGCCGTGGCACGCGCAGCATCAGTGTGGATTGCTCGGCAACGGGTTCCGCCGGTACTCGACAAACACATCGCCTGCCTTCTCCATCTTCTTCAACCGCACTTAAACGTTCTGCTGTGGTTGGGAGTCATCCAGATTTGCCGAGTCAGCAATCTGTACTGAACTGATCAGACTGTTCTCGTTTCCATTCCTGTACTCTTCACATCGTTATCAGATTTTCTTAAAATCGACCATGGATAGTCTTCTGTTAGAACTGAGTGTTTTCTTTCCGTCAACGTTGACTGGAACCTGCGATCTATTTCCCTGTCCGTCAATCCTGCTCTCAACTCTATTTCTGTTGATGATATGCTATCACAGTCGCATTGTGCAGTTTTCACGTCATATTAGCATAGAATGTCCTCAAACGCGGCGCTACCTGTAATCTGCGTTTGCTGGCTGGCTCTGAGCTTGTTGATGTGAGCTGCAGTTCCTAGTCATCTTGGACATGTAAATTTTGTTCGTCCCCATCTCTTCTTAGGAGATGGCACACCTATAGGCATCTGTAACTATTTCACTGACCACTACTACCTTGCTTTGCTCCATTTTATTTTTGATTTTTGCGGTGTATGGCTCCAACTCACTTTTCGGCTTGTTTTCAACGTATACATGTTTGTTTTCCAATGTGTCTGATTGTACATATAGTGGAATAAATACGACTTGAATAGTTCTCAAGGTAATTCCTAATGTTTTCTCCTCTGTATCGATCGCATTGTTAGTTGAGCAACTGAGAGTTGTCCGTGAATGATTTGCAAGTATCTTGAGAGGCGATGGGCCAATCTACGTTGCTACTTGTTTTTTTCCAGTCAATCAGAATGTGCTTTTACTGGGATACTGTTTTAGCTTGGGTGCCAGTTCGTTCGTTTCTTGTGCGCCAGATCCCCTGGTCATCCGATGAATACAACCCGTGCTCGCGTTTTGGCGCTCTACCGGCGTGTGTTTCAGTTGGCACGACATTGGCGGGCTAGCTCTGGGCTTGAAGCGGATACACTTAAGGAGGCCGGTTACATTCGGGACGAAGCTCGCAACTTGTTTCGACAAAATGCAACGCTGACTGATGAACAAGAAATTTTGGTGAGAGCGGTTTTACTTGAATGTTTGTGTTAATCCCTTGTTGGGTAGTACTTTATTCCAGTGGTTTACCATGCGCCATTTATCTTGCGCCGTTTTGGGCTATTTTCCTAATCCCTAATTTTGATCACCTCAAACGACCCACCTACATTGTCGAAATGTTTCGATGTTCTCAAATACACATCGCACCAAAGGAGCATGTTTTCAGGCCAAATATATCACGTTTATCAAGCGAGAATAGTTGAATAGGGAGGCAGTGTGATTGTCAGCAAGCAACTTTTGATTTCCTTTGATTGTACATCACGAGTATGAACTTTGGAATACCGATAGAGAAACTAAAGCAGCGGTACCGTTGCATCTTGATTTTAAATTTTCCCGTTGATTGTACTTGCAGAATGACGGATATCAATTGGGTCATCACTGTTATCTCTCTCTGTGAAAATTACCTAATACAGGCCTTTTCATTTGCGCAAAAGTTTTCTTGAGCCTGGACCACTGGCCCCTGTTTTCCGATTATCTCGATATTTCGCTCTTCCTTCTGGATTGAACATTCCAGTTTTGCCAAGTCTTTGAGCTGCTGATTGCTCTTTTATGTGTGCTTGCAACGCTTCCGGATTTGGCTGCTTATTCAGCGATCAATTCTTTGGTGAGATCACTACACTGGCTATATTGTAGCGAAAAGGCGTCCAATAAAGCACAATCTCTATTGTCCAACACGCTAGTTGCCATACCACACGCGCGCTCGGGATTTTGAATCACGATTCCAGTCCACAACACATCGTGTGCACTTCTGCCCGGTTTATGTATGTGATCGGCGCCTTCTATCCGGGGACTTTCCGCCTGCCAATCTTCGTCCGTTGGTCCGATTTCGTTGAGCGATGGCTCGTCCGGTCGCTCTTGTTGTCCTCTATCTATCCACTGTGGGCTTTGACCTTATTCAACGACCGTGTCGAGATATTCCTCCGAGTGTTGGAATAACTGCTCCTCCGATTTGGTCGTCTATCCTACTTTGACTGCCATGTCTCGCCTGTTAGTCCGATCTGATCGAGCAATGACTCATCCGGTCGTCCACGTCGTCATCGGTCCGTTCGCTGTGGGTTTTTGAACGCACCTCCTCTTGCGTTGAGGTATTCCGCCGAGAGTTAGAATACTCGCACCTCCTACCTGATTGTCCACTACACAATGTCACGGTCCACTGGAAGTCGAGGGGTTCTACCGTACCTCACTTGAAATGGCGATTTCTTCGCACTCGCCTGAATAGACGCACGGTAGACCAACAATGTCAGTAGTATTGCCGACGCCTAGTCGCCTTCCTGGGCCCACACCCGCTCCTCGATTGTCTAATTGTTACGTTCATTGAGCCCATTCGTCTGCGGGTGATGTATTGTTTTTCGGATGTGCTTGATTCTCAGTTGCTGCATGCTTGCCTGCAACTCCTAGGTTTCAAAGTATAGTCCCTGGTCGATCGAGGTAGCCTTTAGTATGCCGTGGTTCGCCACGATGTGTTTAATCAGCGCGTCTCCCACCGTAGACACGTTTTGGATGGGAAAGCCAGTCGCTTCGACCCAGCGAGTAAAATCACGTCTTGGCCAGGACGTACTGATTACCGCGAGCATTAAATAGAAAGGGATGCATAAGACCCATCGACCTGAGTTCGCCGCTGCGGTCACCCACATTTGGTGCTACAGCGAACGCTCCTCTGTGCATTCGGAAGTTTCAGCGTCAATTGTTACTTCTTCATCTCCTGTTGCACTCGCTTGAAGGAGTTCCTACAATGATGACGTATAGGAATGAAAATTTTTCACAAACCAACTGTTGTACCGTACTTAACCGGGAAATTGTTTTAGCGTGCACTTGGAGTTTGGAGCTAACACTTCCCTAATTTTTATTATTTTCACTGACAGGGACCTGATTTCACCTTGACCAGTTTTGTATCCCAATAGCAACACCGATGGCCCTCCGATTTGCGACCTGTTGGTGTTAATCCGGAGTTCTCAATTCGTTTTAAGACAGCATTTTCCGATTCCATGTTACTGTATGCCACAAAGTTATCCCTATATACCACCACATTATCCAGCCACTTTATTAGTTGAGCCATCATACGTCGAAATGTGAACAGTTATCCGAACAAGCCATGTGACATGCGCCTGAATTGATACTACTTTTCACCCACTGTGAATGCGGTTTTCTCACGGTATGCGAGTCTGGTTGCTACCTCTCAGTATCCCGAGCGTAAGCTCAGCACCGTGAATAACTTTGTCTGTTGCAATTTGTGAACGGAGGGTATTAACGCGACTATTTTCAGCGTTAACTCACTCAACCTTCTGAGATCTACACAAAAGGGATATTTCTCTTTTGACTTGTTCACTTGGAGAACTGGCAAGTCGTACAGATTGTCGGTTTTCTCGATAACACCCTCATCCAACATGCTCTGTGTTTATTTTTTCGCTTCCCTTTCAAGAAGAGCCGATGTTCTACGGGGTCCGTGCGGTCAGCATATTCCAGTTGTTGGTATTCCATGTGCAATCCAATTACAGAAGTTGCACTGATAATCATCTTTCGTGAATAGCTCAATTCACTTTTTAAATACGGACTGGAGCAATGGGCTTGTGCAGATGGGGAGGTTAGCGATGTGTACCTGGTTGGCGCTATTCTGTTACTCTCCTATGAGTGTCAAGAGACTATACCTGATTGACAGTTTCTTGAGCTTCAGATCAATTACAGCGTCTCTGGCAACGAGGACATTGGTTCCAAACATTCTTTGTCTAGTTTCTGGGGCCACAATGAAACGTTGTTTCACGATATTGCTGCCAATACACACCGCTTTCTTTCACGCCATCAAAGTGGTTTATGATCGTCGATTGTTCTGATCGTTTTAGATGTCGGTTCTACGTTTTGCTTCCCTGCACGTGCAGTCAACGAAATAGTCGTCCTACTATCGATCAAACACTGTTCCATCTCCCCGCCAACGTCAACCTTCGTATGTACGGACCGTTCTCTCAGTAGTTCCCATTACTGATTGATCCACTCAACAAAAAGAATGATCATGGAACGCTTTATTTTTAGACCTCCCATACAACCGGGTTAAGCAGTACTTCTAATGTCGTTTTTCACTACAGCTGAGACAACCTCCTTGTCTGTCGTTCCTCTGTGATGCTATTCTCAGCACATTATTTATTATTATTTTCTGCACTCTTTCCGATGTCTTGTCCGTATTGTCGATCGTATCCTCCGAGGCCACGGACATAAATTTCAACTCGCGCATCATTCTCACCAGGTCGTCAACGTTCATTCGCCGGGTAATATGGGCATTGCAAACTCGATCGTGAGTCGTCATCGAGGGAAATTTGACAAACTGCTTTGTCAACAATCGTCGCCGTGACTTTATTCAGTTGTAGAAGTGCTCTATGCAAAGGGGCGACGAACACGGAGGAATCCGCGGCCTGTCCAAGCTTGACCGCCTCGAACTATCGCATGGCCTTCTGGTGGTTGGCCGGACTGTCAAACGCAACCACCGGGGCCGCTTCCGCAGCGACCCACTCCGTCTTCTCACGGCTCCTTCGCACTACGTCCAACACGGCTCCCACACTGCCTTGTCCGCAAAGCAGCCAGCTTCTCAAAGTCGATCTTGACTCCGACCGCTTCGGCTACGTTCTCAGAGTCCTTTAGGAACGTCTCTATCTATCTGTCTTTTAAAGGCTGTTACCAAGATATCTTCCTCCTTGCGTTCCTCAGGGCACCAGTTGTGCTCGCAAAACACGCTTGACCTGTGAAACTTTATTGCATGAAATCCCTTACAGGTTGTGTTAAAACATAAAACAGTGATCGCGCACACTCAGTTACATGGCGCACATGTATCTACACACATTTGGCAGCAGTACATTGTGTGTACACACTGTTCACATAGTCGCTTCTGGTCCCTCATCTTCCTGGTGTTGAGACTCGACCTTCAGTTTCTGAAGTTACCTACTGTACTACCCACAAACAAAGGTGCGTGTTATGCCACACGTCCAGTTAAATTCCATAACCATTTTGTGCTCCATTTGGAAAGTGCGTTGCTTCTCCATGCTAGGCCGTACGGTGCGGCATCTGTCGGAACGTATTCGGGTGCATTTTGTGGTACAGCTTACTCTTGGCTTGAAAAAGACTTCGTTCTTCCATCGCTATGAACTAACAGAGTTCAACCACTCCATGAACCCTACAGAGTCATTCTATCCGATGCGATGATTCCGTGGTATACTGTCCGCTCATGTCAAAAGTTGCTCGCTGAAAATAGCAGAAGCTATTGCCATTCGTCTGTTTGCTCCTCCCCGCTGTATGATATTTGTATCAAAATTTTCTTTGGCGATAATTGTTACATGAAACACAAAGGTTGGGTTATCAGGCAGGTAATTGTAACATTAATAGCTGTCAAAAATTCGTCTCCCGACATACTGATAAAATTAATTCAGTAGCATTTTTCAACAGTTTCCACGAGCGTTTGCTCCAACCTAAGTGATCGCGCTATTCTCCATAGATCGGACACCGTTCCACAATTTCGGTCATCGTTTTCCTCCGATTTCGTAGCTGTGCAAATTTGGGAACTATTCAAGAAGGGGGATACGATCGAATACCAGAACACGATCACTATAGTCTTTCTGGTTTTAAGTTGAGCTTAGGAAGTAATGTTAGCGCAATACTAATCGTGTGTCTGTTGATTGACAAGAATTTTCCAAGGTTCTGGAGCCGGCAACCTTTTGGCAGAGCGTCGCACTTTTGAAGATATTACTGAAATAATGATGTTTCTCTGTGCGACCACTTTCTATTTCCGTTTTGCGGTACATTTTCGATTTTAGAGTGCTTACCCTACGTTAATTTTCCTCGTCGGTCCTGTTTTGGTTATAATTCTCTTTTTGCTGTGCTTCTATCGTTAAAGGCTTGTATTCACGAGGCTGAATCGCGCTTGGATTTGACTGAACACTACCGTACGCCCTATCCTCGTTTGCCCAACGTTCCACCGCAAACGTTGGCCGCTCAAGTGCATCGAACACAAGGAAAGCAACAGCCGGGCGTGATTGGCCGCGTTACCACCACCACTCACGTTCCACGACAAACAGCACGTAACATAAAAGACGCACTGCCTTCTTATCTACGGTCCTATGAACAATCTCATCCGAAGAAACCGAGATAATCTTCGTCTGTTTTTCGAACCTATTTTTTAAACTAGCAGTGTTGCATCAGTTCTTCTTTTGGCCTAGAAATCCTCACGTTTGTAAATACTAGAGCTCCTCAGCTTTCTTCACACTTTTCATCCTCGTCCAAATTCTGTTGAGGTGTTTGGCAATAATGTGCGCTGAATTCTGGGGATTGCCTGTATTTATATTCCTCCTTTCTTTACGTTACCTCGTTAACTGACGGTAGATTATTGCATTTCACGAACCAAGTTTGGTGTGATATACTTTCTTCGTAGATTTTGACAGCTGGAATTGCGCTCATTCATTTTCATCATCGTCAACATCAATACGTCAGTGGTAGACGCTGGTGCCTAACGATCATACAGTCGTGAAAAATAGAAAAACGCTTTAGTTTACAAGTAAAGAAGAATAAGAGAGGGAATCTAATTCCTGGTAAGGTGTTCATTATCTAAGCTCAAGCGTGCAACATTAAGGTGCCAATCTGCACCTTGGAGGTAAACAAACAAGTCTGGGGTTAAAGTATGACAATCTAAAAGCTTTCTGATGCACGTCACTATCTCGCTTCCGTAATTGCATTTAGTTAACAGGAAATAGCAGGATTAACGCCACTGGGCTTGTTTACCTACCACTTCTCTTAATGTTTCCAACCATGAACATGCAGTCACGAAGACCTCATCCCGGCCTGCGGCGGTTAATTTACTGGTAGCTGTCTTCGTTTTTCTGTCGAGTAGCTTGTCCACCTTGCACCTTACGTCGGGTTATTTACAGGGAGCACTCGACATGTTAGACGATTAGCCGGCATCTGTGGTGCACATCCTAACCACCCCAAGCATCCGCGCTTGGAAACCGTTTGGTAGCGAATCTGACATTAATCGCAAAACTAACTCGCAAGAATTTACAACTTTAAACATTCGTCGTTCCTATAGTAGGATGTGTGGTCACAGTTTACTGGGTATGCACATCCGATTAGTGGCAACAACTACGAAACCGGCCGTCTGCTTCGGACGAATTTTGACCACTAAGCATTCATTACTTATTTTTCCCTGCTAATAGTAATATTATTGAGAAAATTCGGTAAAATACACACGCCTAAACGTTGACCGCACCTAGAATTACAAACAATTAACGATATTAGTGGGGATTTTGGTTTTCTTATAGGCTGAACATCATCTACAATTGGTTGCAGCTGTTGCATTTCCAAAGACTTTCCAATCGGACGCTTTTGAAAAGCACTATACTCGAGTTTCGCTCTCAGTAGAGCTCGTCAGGAATGCATCTCCTTACCAAGGCAGGGACCAAAACTCCGACCACGCTCTCATGAGGAAACCGTGTTGACCACTACACCAAAGGCACGACCGAATTATCACTCAAACACTTCCGCTTGTGAATAATGATCAGGTTGTCCGATCGCCTCGACAGGAGATACAGTAACTGTCCTGTTAACTCTAATCGACGACCCCTCGACCACGAAATTAGTTAACGCTATCTAATAGGTTTACAAACAATAAATTGGAGGGCCAGTTTTGAAAAGATACAGTAGTCACGTAGACAGTGGCACCGTGAACGAATGAAAAATAATCCATCGATAGATCTTCATAGATGTGAATGTTATGAAACTTTGTCATATTTGGATGATTGTGAAAGCCAGTAATAATGCAGAAAAAACGGAGTTCAGATTGAAGGAAGCTAAATGATACACCTCGTGTAAATCAATACACGGTATCAGCGGAACTGTCGAGATAGTCCTTAATTCGCATATGGTGTTCATAGCATAATAGTAAGACCACATTATTTCGGCAACACGCTCCTGATTTACTGTTATCGGAACGAATTGTACTGGGATTCAGTATCATAGGGTCGTTTCATTGTGTTAAAAGTTACCACGAACAGCAAAATTCAGGGAGAAAAACAAGTTAGGCGGTTCAAGATTGAATGTAGTTGAAATGCGAGTAAAAGGACATAATTGACCTAAGACCACTCTGTACAGATGAAATAACATTGACGTCGTTCACAATAGCATGTCCGCGAAGTACTCGTCAAATTCTTCTTCCTGAGTTTTTGGTGCATTGCTTTGCTCTCCTCGACACTGTTTAGGATCACGCCAAATCGATGCCTGGTTCATGGAGTCTGTGAGACTTCGTTTGACACGTTTCGTTGCAGATGGCTCACCGGAGTCATTAGTCTGTTCAGCTTGAGAATTATCATTACGTTCCGTCGTTGTTTGACTGGAGTCCGTGGATTGTGCGGAGCGCCCCGTGACGTCGCGACGTCTGAAAATGGAAGTGAAATTTCATCAGTTGAAAAGTAAAGTCCAGAATAATGCTCAGCGACTAACAGCACTAATGCCAAAGAACTAAGTGAAGCCTGGGCACTAGGTTCAATATCCACTACACTGGGAAAAAAGAGACGATATACAAAACTCCAAGATCGATTACTTTACCACTGTTTTTATTTAGTTCACTCACATGAACAAATAATATGGTACTTAATTGCTTAACATTCCAGCCAATGTCCCCGATTTCCAACTGGGTTTATTCATAGGCAATAATTCTAAGTCGTATGTGGAACGGTCAGTAGATCGAAGTGAATACCAGCGAAGTGGTGGATAGATGTTTCCCCTAAATTGATTACATCCTCGTCAAGACTCGAGGTAATAGCCTGCGGGTAAGCGTTCGAACGAGAATTCAGACACTTGTTAGTTGCACCATGGGATTACGTTAACTCCGGGTTTACGAAACCTTATGAGGCACAAACATCGAATTCACTTCACTTCGTGAATAAAGTACACGAAGAAGGACAAACAACTCGAACTCACCATGGCTTGGCGGGCGTGTCAGAATGTCCAAAAGACAATAAAGTGCATGTATACTCGAGAAGGGCCCGGGAGAGTGACGTTCAATCACAAAACTAAATAATTCACTGGTAGACGGAAGTGGATCGAAGTTGTTCACACGATACCAAAAACATATAAAGCATGCCACATCAGGTCACTCCTTGTGCTTATATATATTATACATATATATCGGGGAGTGACCCGATGCGGTTAACTGGGAGCAATGTGGGTGCGGTATACATCAGTCGGACGGGTCGTGCCAGATGCTTCAGTAGACACGGTATGTTATTTCTCTGAGAAAAGGCTCCATAAACGATGTGGTCCCATAGCACAGTACAAGTCCGTAACCCGTGGTGTATAGCACGTAGCGCTACATACGACTGTCATCTAACGACCACAAACGCAGATTGAACGAACATTAACTGTAACGCTGCGAACAATGCGCGCTCAAGTACAATTAGCCTCAATGGTCGGTCGGTGAATCGTATTCAGAAACGCTCGAGAAGCGCGGTCAATTGTTCAACTAATCCCGCTGAAAAGATTGCGATGGCTGGGTTACGTACTCTGTATGCCAGCTGAGCGTTTACCGTATCGGGCATTACATACTGAGATCACTAACAGATTCGTAAAACAGCGAGATGGTCCAGAAACAACGTGGTCACGAAATATGAATAGCCTGACTGCTCCATTGAATGAAATAGGTAGGCGTCGCCTGCTTGTCTGTCTGTGCCGCAGTCAATGACATATTTGCAGTCACATCATTCCTAGTTCTTCCACATGTGTTTTTTAAACCTTTTCACTATCGTTTCCTTCTTCCAGGATATTTCACGTTACTGTTAAAGTAAGCAGCGACCCGAGTTGAAGTGCGACCTGATCACGCTCATGTCTA
This sequence comes from Paragonimus skrjabini miyazakii, assembly GCA_014338405.1. Taxonomy (NCBI): domain Eukaryota; kingdom Metazoa; phylum Platyhelminthes; class Trematoda; order Plagiorchiida; family Troglotrematidae; genus Paragonimus; species Paragonimus skrjabini miyazakii. The sequence continues at coordinate 33,676 of JTDE01002846.1, read as the reverse complement.
TTATGACGATGATGTTGATTAATTGAAGGGGAACATCTGGTTGACATTCCGACAAGAGAGGGCGTGTCTTGAAATATCTGTTTTCTGGCAATTGTTGAGACGTCAAACACAAGCGTTAATTTAATTGATCAAATATTATAGGCTCCGGCGTTCTAAGACAAAATATCCGGGAATTTTCATGTATTACTTTCGTACCACATGCGGTGCCAATCAGAAAATAATTAACAGTAGTTTTCGATCATTGTAATAACACAGCAATCTGTCGTATAGTCAAACGCATTCGTCTAAATGTCAGAATCTTCTCTATGCCAAGTTATTTCCTCGTAGCATGATAGTGGATAGGTGTTACTTGCTTGGTGGTATAATGAAGATCGATGACGATCACATTCAGTCACGTAACCTCCCTAGAAGACCTGTTTTCAACGTCATTGATGAAGGAAGACGATTTAGCTGAGTTACAAGCACAAAACGTGACGTGTCCTCAAATATTTGTTGGGACCAGTTTTGACGCGTTTATGAGTAGAACCAAATGAAACAACACTAAAAAATTTAAGACTAAAGAATTCAACTGGAGGTGGAAGAAGTATTGTTGCAGTAGGTTGACTTCTAAATGGAACGGGAGTGTGAACCAGTCACTATAAATCAATTTCTGCGCGCAAATAAACCGATTCTAGATGACCAGTGAATTGTTGATATTGCCACTCTGCGACACTCGCTTAGAACAGATACAAATGAGAAAAAAGCCAGCAGGAAAAATGAGTAAAATCAGGGCTTCAAACCGTACGAAAGAGAAATAAATCTTTTTTTTGTTTCTTTGGGGCAAATACGAGATAGTTAATCAGTGCTTATCCTACGAAAAACTAATTAGCATTGAAGTTCAAAAAATATCAAGAAACTATTTTTTTCAAAAAACACCAGGTTGATAACTGATGAAACGTCCTCTAGCAACACTGATCGTCTTTTTGCTCGTTGCGAAGAAAGCATGTGAACCTGAGAAGCGCTGTAATATCTTGCATGAGCGGAATTGTGCAAAAGCAGAGGAAGACTTAAAATACTATTCGGTGTTGCGTAGAGATATACATTAGCTGAAAACTTGCCCGAATTGATGGGACGGATCAGACAGAAGCCTGTTGGGAAGATTACCGTAAAATTGCGCAGGCGCGTAACCAGATGGACAGGTTTTAAGTTCATTCAACGTAAAGAGGTGAATGAAAAAGTATGGTTTTGACGGAAAACAAGCGATGCAACAAGAGACAGCAAACCTGTTTCTAAGATTAGGAGAGGTTTTAACAGATTTCACGAAACCGACAACGAAAGGTAATCGTCGAATTCTAGATGTTAGAGCGAGAAGATTTTGTGACCACGATGCATAAGTAGAAAGTGAGACAGGCATCTGACGTAATTCGAGGTGGTCACAAAGGTGGACCAAATTGACATAAAGGACGAATGAATAAGAATGTTACTCCGACGTAGAACGCGGCCGCCCTAGCCTTGTTTCATTTTGGTTAGGCTCAAAGCCATTGTGATGATGAAGTACATCAACAGTGTCACATTGTATTGTGTAATGGCTGAAGCAGGCCAAGGGGATAGATTGAGTACACCAGTCACTAATAGTGAAATCACTTGTACGATGTGCGTTGTACTTAAAACTTGAGGATACGCTATGACGCAGAGCTCATACCTTATGCTGTTGTTTATTCATATAAGTTATGGCCATGCACTTCGGGGTTATATGAGCTCATCTTCGTTTGTACTTTCTCCTCCTGCAGAAACTTTGTAAAACCTCTTTTTGGGTTTGCTGTTTACATACTGAGTGCTACAGTACTGGTCACTGAGTTGAGTAACTGTGGCAAAATTTTTGCGACGGTACACTGGTGCTGGTAAACCAATGGAGAAATGAATGAGTGGTTAGCTGGTGATTAACAGAAAAGCAGTTGGTCAGAATAACCTATTGGTTGATGACCAATTATTTGAATAGATGATGCAACAAGTTTTCACTGGTCACGGCAAGTCACTCCCGTGTCAGCAACAGGATGCGAACAACCATAGCTCCCTCAGGTCGGTAGTAACGGCATTCAACCTTTAAACAGATGAACGTAGGGAGTCGAAACACTTCCCGTCAAGAATTTGAATACGGAAGACAACAGGCTGATAACGCACGATTTATGTCCGGACAAATTTCGCTGCATCTGTACGAGTGCATAGAACAGACTATTCATATATCACTATGTCCCGAAATAAATCGTGCAATATCAGACTATTGTCTTCCATATTCGAATGAACGTAGGTGTTGAAGGCTTGCTAGAAACTTAACAAAAACAATAACAGAATATTGTACGTGTTGTCCGAAACAGACATCTATCTGTGAGAGAATTTAGGACGCACTTGGGACAAGAACCTAGTTTACACATCACCACGATGTACACTGAGTAAGAATCTAGGTTAGTTGGAAACTGTCCTGTTTTCGCATTGAAGATTGGCCAACAGTTTGCTTATGAACGTCCATTATCATGAAAGATAACAGTAACATTAGCGGGATCAAGCAGATACATTTTTGATTAACTTCATCGCACATCTACATTTTTATCGAAAGCGGCTGATTTAGTGATATATGTGAACGTGAAAGCTACGATCAAATATTAACGGTACTTAATATACACCTTCATAACTGTAATGCACTGAGAAGTTTATCGAAAACGTGCCTTCATTCAAATCCACAGATGTGTTTCATGAAATGACGGTAATAAGAACAGTAGTGATAACTCACTTATGTCGATAATTCAGCTTTTCCGAACAATCTGGACACAGTCGTAATTTTACTAGCGCATTTCTTTGTTCTCCACGTTCTTTGTACGCGAAATTCACTTCCCAACTGCGTAGACGACTGTCCGATCCAGCTGAACATTGAACGCTGCCGCACGTGAATTGACCTGCGCCAACAACGAGGAGAGAAGTACGTTAACATATTTGCTACTAATTAACAGGCATCTGTTAAGACAACCACGTGGGTAACTAGGCAAACCACCAGATCGTGCCATGAAAGCAATGGATACGCAAACACTCAGCTACCTCTTGACAGATTGTGATCGCTCACGCCGTTTGCTGACATGATGGTGTAACCGCAGTAGAAACAAGTAACCACCCATAAATAATGCTGCTCCTTTCGGCATCTTTTCAAAATGCCTCTTTAGAACCTTGTTTGTATCATTTACAGGTAACAGAGGATAGAATAACAAATCAGATCAGCAACTGAGCAATGCAGTAGCTGATAAGCTCATGGTTTGCGAAGACTAGATCGAATCACCACAGAGTAGAACTATGAATGTTGTGTTTGTAAGAAATGTGTGACCCAGGAAGTTGGTTAGTACCGGAACATGTGAGGAAATATACAAAGACCGACTAGACTATTTCCACGGTTGGCGTACTTCCGGATGAACCGCTAGTTGTTCCTAGTTAAGATGTTCCAAGCAAACCATAAAAGCGCTTCCGATCGTCAATTAAAATCTGGACGCTAATGATCATCTTTACTTTCAGTACACGTGTCGTTCTTACAACTTCGTACCACGGTACTCATTGGCGCCATTGATCAATACGAACCGTAATGAATAAACAGTGTGAAATAAAAACTGTTTAATGTGAATACTGTTCCGCTACGAACGAGCATCCGTACTCAACAGTTGAGAAACCCCGAAGAACCACTCTTGGAGACTCAGATCGTCTCACTCAACTAGGACTCACGAGCAACACCCACGCGATTTGTGATCAAACACAGGTTTTGCCATCTCAGCCCCGAATAGTTG